>SNQJ01S0008091.1:105692-125506 GCA_010110895.2 Picea sitchensis
CAAGGAGACATTTTCATTTTGAATCATCTTGTACTTGAACATTTAAGTGGGGTAAAAGGAGGTTTCCCCCTCGAAGAGGCTTATTATCTGAAATTATCTCTTTTTCAAGGCGTTGAGTACTTTTTCAGAGGTTTTTCTATGCTCTATTGATATTTGGTTCTTAACATTCTAAGCATTATAAGTTGGTTGTGGGGTTTTCCCATAAGGTGGAAAGACATTTTTTCCATAAGTAGGATAAGTTTTTTGTTGTCCTCGAGGATGTTTCCCCCCAAGGAATAGTGGATTTCCCGAAAAAGGAATGTGCCAAGGATTTGGTGTCACATTCTTCCCATATGACAGGTTAGGGATTCCAGTCTGATATTTCCCCCCAAGCTGAGATTGTGTCCCCATTTGATTTTGACTCCCAAATGGAGGTTTCCCCCCAGCATAAAGTTGCATGCCCAGAGGGATCTGGAAACCATAAAATGAATGACCAGAGGCTCTAGCTGGATTAGAGCCACCAAGACCAGTTCCTCCAAACAAAGGTGTAGGGATAGAACCTCCGGGTGTAACCTAGGTAGTGTTTATAATGGAAGGATTCAAAGCTTTGTACCCAAGTGGGACTGATGGATTTGGTCTAAGTGGTCTTCAAATAGGAGACTGGGATGGTGTCACATTTTCGGTGGGGATTGTGGAAACATGCAAGACCATGGTAGAATGGGCCATCTGGATACTAGGGTTCGAGTGAGAACCAATCAACAATTGGTCTGCAGCGGTGATGACATTACTGATCGTACCAGTAAAGTGATTTAAACGTATCGTATAACTAATAGATGTCTCGGGCACGTGTGATGCCATGGGTTGATCGAGATTTTCTCCTAGGTTACTATATAGATCACAGACTGTCAAAGGGAAAAAACCAAATCCATAGGCTCGAACAGTATGAGTCGGGGTCCTAAATGATTCACTTTGGAAAAAGGGATCCTCTACTCCAGATCCGGTGGATACCTTGGTTTCCTCAATAAAAACAACCTCTCTAGATGATTTCACCCACAGTAGATGTGGTTCTTGCCTAATACTCAAATATGGGTTGATTTGAAAATCTTCCAAAGAATCGGAAACAATTTGGAATTGTTCTAGAGAGTGTGTGCTTCCAACCTCATAGCCTAGTTCGTTATGAGCCTCAGGAGGGCCTTCTGAAGAGTTGGGAATCAAAGGTAGATAACCCTCAGGATATTCTGGGGGTAACCCTTGCATCCTACGTGAACTACGAAGGCCAATGTTTCTTGAGATAAGTAACGAATGGAAAAATAAATCTATGGCTGACTAACGAAAATAAACACATACACTAAAAAATCTAGGAATCAAACCAAGAAAACAAAACCTTCTCTTGATGACTGTACTAGTTGGTGATGAAATCCAATGTCTCGTGATCAATTCAATAAGGGGATAGGATATGGTGGAACAGTTACGATGGTGACCTTCTTAACATACTTACACCTTGGTGCAAGATTCCACATAGTAATTGTGGATTTACCCTCCAAGGAGCCCGACTGAGTTTGACCAACATTTTTTCCAGGTACAGTGAGACTTCCCTTCACTATCACCTTGTGTAAGTAACTAAATATTATGGCTACTAAGGAAACCAACTCTCAATCAGCCCCTGGGCATGTATAGTCGAAATTTCAGTCTGAACATCTGAGTAGGATAACAAGTCTGAAATCCTTCGAGAGAACTGAGGACAAGTGGACTGATAGAACTCTAGAGGACCCCGAATGGATTCAGAGTTCATGGAGCACTGATACCAAATGAAACTAGTTGAACCTCAAGAAGAACCCTCAATATATGATATGAACACTACAAATGGTTGAACCACAGAGGGATAATCTCTGTAACTCTCTCGAATGTGACCTTGTGCATAACCCCTGTGTGAGAGGGGGATCCCAAAAATCCTATACGACAAATGGATTTTCTCTCCCTATCGCAAGATGCTAATATTTGTTCTAAATACTTTGGAGAGTTGTACTCACAACCTAATCCAAAGTGTTAATCCTACTCTATTGTTGGTGGAAGATTCTAAAAACAAAATGTTCTAGATAAATTTTAATTAGCATTAATTTTGCACTTGTTCTTTACTCAAGGGTGTATGAAAATGAAACTGATGGTATTATGACTAAATTCCAAAAAAGTGCATTAGAAATTATAAGCAGTCTTTTCTTTAAATGAATTCCTATTTAGGGGAAAGAGAAGAATGTTCTTGTCACTGTCAAACACTAAGATGCAGAATCCTCAATCAATTGTTTCTCAATCGAATCCGATATAATGCTAAAAATTTCATAGAATGTTGTTCTAATATCCAAAAACAATCATAACAAATGTATCATTTTTATTTATGTGTGAATGATAATCAATATGATGTAAATCTCCCTATGTCATTCAGACTTTAAGATCAATGAGATTCAGACAATCAGAAGCAAGTTTCACACAAAAAAAACACACACTCTCGTCATGATTTAAATAAGAAAAACAAAGATAACAAAACTTGCAAAACGAAAACCAAAAACTCAGAAAGAACAAAATTTCTTGGACAAGATGACCTCAAAGATCAAATGGAATGGTGCATAGACCTTTGAATTTCCTCACAAAATCTTCCACTCAGTCAGATAAGTGAGATGAAAACAGTAATTTGACTCTAAATCGTCAAAGACAAAGAATGACTTCAAGGTAAGGAAAAAAATATCAAAATTCCAAACAAAAGGTGGTCAATTCTCAGAAAATGGAGTGTTGAAGGCCAAGACCAAGATGTCCTTAGGTTGTAAGACTCTTAAGGAAGTGCCAAAAGAAAAAATGAACTCAGAGAATGAAAACCCTAGAAGATTTTTCACAGAAAAGGGGAAGCGCTCTAGTGTAAAGGGAACCAGGGAATTTCAATGCTCTGTGTAAGATTAGCAAGGAAAGTCGGTGCTCTAGTAGAAGAGGTAGGGGGGTGTAGGCCACTAAAAATTCAAAAAATGCCCAGAAAATCAAAAAATTCAAGCAAACTCGGGAAATAAAAGTGTATGAGATGAGGTAAAGAGCCAATCAACAAATTTCTAAGAATCAAAGACACAGTATGGAGAAGGTCAAAAATGATCAAAGGCCAAAACAAGACCTAGGAAAGGAAACAGAAATCAAGGTCCCTCCCTAGTGGAGTCACCAATTTATGTTATAGAGAAATCCCCCTGCAGACAAGTGGATTATCTCTTGGATACTAGACCCATATGAACAAGACAGAAAAGTGTTATTGTGGACACTGAATTTCCTTTTCATGAAGCTAAACTATCCAAAGAAGAAGAAAGAAGAAGAGTAAATACCTTTTTACCGACGTTTGTCCTTGCTCGATCCAGGCTGATCTTGATCTTCAAGTTCTTCAGAAGGTCCTACAATACAATGAGAAACAACAATGAGACATACTTCCTACTCTACCATGATTAGCTTCATAATGGATCTATGAAAGAAACACATTCATGAAATGTACACAAACTTTAAAGGAAACAGGCCAAGCATAGATTTATATTAATGAAAACAAAGTGAGATGCTTACATCCATGGTTGTAGGTGCAGTAGCTTCACCAAGATCTCTTTTTCTAGACCCTTTCTCAAATAATCCACACAGAATGTTGATGCTTCAATGATATCTCCCTTATGAGATCACAAGTTTGATGCTTCACAATGTCTCCCCTTTTACCATGAAGAGGCCTCCTTATATAGGCTTGGAGAGGTCTGACCACTTAAGATATTATTGGGATAAGTTGAGGATTCTTCTTCTTTAGTTGTGGATCTTCCCTAAGATCAAGCCTTGACCTCAGATCTGAATCCAACCAACTCCAGATATGAAGGGATTCTTCCTCGATTTCTCTCAACAATCCAAATATTCATTCAAAAAAGGCCAATGCTCCCTCAGAATGGGGAACAGAGCATTAGACCACTCCCCCAAAAGAGGTCACAAGCATTGGCACTCCCTGATAGTGTATAGGGGAGTGTTTCCTTCCAAAATTATTTTTTTAGTGGTTTTCTCAGTGGCAAAAGACTTGCACTCTTTGTAAAATGACTTCTCCTCTTCAAAACCAGTCTTTTGAGGTGTCTTGTAAGTGTTCTCGATAATGTCTTCCAAGATACAGCATGGACAAGACAATAGTATGATATTTGTGACACTTGTAGGCGAAATGTGACACTTGCGACATTGATAATGATGACACTAGGCCATCATCCTAATGAGTAATTTTGATGTGTAACAGTGTCTGGTTCCGAAAGACTATATTTACTAGATGGATTTTTGGGATACAACCAGGTCCTCTTGTCTCCCTCGGATCGGATTAAAACCACCTTTCGCACCCCATGGGGCACTTATGCCTATAGGAAAATGCCTTCTGGACTTATAAACGAAGGTGCCACTTTTCAAAGAGAAATGGATAGTGTTTTTCGTGGACTCATTAACCAGTCAGTCATGGCATATCTTGATTACGTCACCATCTTCTCTAAAAACAAGAAATATCACTTGTCTCACCTTAGGGTTGTCCTGGAACGATGTCGCAAGTTCGACATATCTCTCAACCCTAAGAAATTGGTCTTTGCAGTGGAGCAAGGTAAACTGCTTGGTTTTATATTTTCTAAGGACGGAATGATTATTGACCCTGAAAGAACCCAATATATTGCTAAACTCCCCCCTCCTTCTTCCAAAACATCCATGCAGTCCTTTTTGGGAAAGATTAATTTCGTCAAAAGGTTTGTCCCATGTTTCTCGGAAATGGTAAGACCATTACATAATTTAATTAAAAAATATGTTTTATATCGATGGGGACCACAAGAAAGTCAAGCTTTTGACTCAATTAGAAAATCAATAATAGAATCCCCTTCCTTGATGAGTCTCGATTTTTCTCAGGAATTCACTCTTTATACCTTTGCTTCTGACCGATATTATGTTTCTTTGTTAACACAGAAAAATGTTGAAAGTAATGAGATACCCATTACCTTCATGAGCTCATCTTTCAAAGGAGCATAGATTAACTACCCAGCAGTATATCAACAGGCATATGTTGTTTTCAATGCAGTGAAACACTTCCGGTCATACCTGCTGAAATCGAGAACCAAGGTTATTGCTCCTTACCCAGTTGTAAGAAAATTGTTAGTACAAAAAGAACTGGGTGAGAAAAGGGAAAATTGGATGACATCATTACAAGAATATGACCTCGAAATAAACCTTGCACATATTTTTAGAGGTCAATACCTATGTAAACTAGTGGTTGATTCAGTTGAATAACAGGAAAGTCAAATCAACACCTCAACTGTAAATCAGCATAACGAAAAACAAATCAGTTGTGCACAAGTTACTGCCAATTATTTGTATGAGAACATTAAATTTTATTTGACACATGGATCTGCTCCTCGCAATATTGATCCTAAAAACAGAAGATCACTTAGGCTTAAATTCACATCTTTCTAGTTAATAAATGATGTATTATTTCGAAAGAACTTTGATGGTGTTCTTATGCATTGTTTAGAAAAGGGAGAGACAAAAAAAGTGTTATCTAAACTTCATGAAGGAGAATTCGGTGGTCATTTTAGTGGAGATACCACTGCCCACAAAGTGATAAGAGCTTGGTACTATTGGCCTACCTTGTTTAAATATTCCCACGTGTTTTGTCGTAAATGCATAATCTACCAAAAGGTTGCAGGACGAGTAAAAAAGGCAGCATTCCCTTTGCAGCCTGTTACTATAGATTCCCCTTTTCAGCAATGGGGCCTTGACATCATAGGCCCAATTAATATCTCTTCTTCACATCAGCACAATTATATCCTTACATCAATGGATTATTTTACTATATGGTCTGAAGTTGCACCTTTGAAAGTGGTGAACACAAATAAAGTAGTATCTTTTCTTAACTCTCATATCATCACTAGATTCAACATTCCCGAATGTCTGGTTTTTTATAACGCCTCTTACTTTTCATCCATTGATATGAATGTCATTTCTCTGGAAAAAGGGATTAAACTGAATTATTCTGCAAGCTACTACCCTCAAGGAAATGGCTTAGTAGAATCAACAAACAAAAACTTAATCAAGATTATTAAAAGGACAATTTCAGAAAATCACAAGAACTGGCACAATGCATTGTATAATGCACTTTGGGTTGATAGGGTAACCCCAAAAGCCTATGTTGGTAATTCCCCTTTCTTCCTCATTTATGGAAGAGAAACAATTCTCCCTCCACATGTTTTACTTCCATCTCTGCAACTATCACAGAAAGTTCAAGAAGAGGAATTCCCTCCTCTAGAAAATCGAATAAATGCCTTATTAAAATTGGTGGAAATGAGAACACAAGCAAAGAAGAAACTGGATTAGCATCAGAAAATTAAAAAAATATGGTTTTATTCAAATTCTTATTCAGAAAGGAATTTCGATGTCAGAGACCTGCTTCTCAAGTCAGACAAATCTCACGAGGGAAAGGGGGAACACACCAAGTTCTAGAATCTGTGGTTGGGACCATTTGTAATTTCTGAAAAATTGGGTCCCAACTCTTTCTGTCTGCATAATTTGGAGGGACATACAGAAACTTTCCCAGTGAATGGCCAGGCTCTCAAAAGGTATTTCACCTAATCATTTCAGATCCAACTTTTGTACATATTTTAAATTTTTTTCTGTTTTTAATTTTGGTTCTTTTCATTTTTCTTGATTTTGATTTATTTTTCAAATAATTGTGTATGAGTCACCATTTCATTTGTGGAAGGGAAATAAGAATTTTCTTTCATTAGAAATGGATAACAACTCCTCGAAGCACCAGTGTTGTAAATGCTAAAACTCATATCAGCAGAAGTAAATTTATGTTCAAAAGAATGCTCCTGGTTTCTCTTTAAAATTACGAGAAGACATGATTATCATTAATAAAACTCTTAACGTTGTCCCTGTTTTAAGGAAAACAACTCAATTACACCTTCCTGTCCTTGAGATGGTTTCTCAATATAAATCTAAGTGTTCATATCATGATGAAGGTCGTCAAATGAGAAAATAAGTTATAAAAGATCAAGTTTTTTTTTCAAAATCTGAGATTTTCAATACCACCCCGCTCTCTCGAATATCATAAAGTTTATGTAAATTTGTAAACAAATTCTAAAGAGTTGAAACAACTGCAAGGTGTGGGAAGTGTCTGTAAACCCACCGAGACACTGAACAGGTCTACTGGCAATGAGTAAATTCATGCATGATGCCAAGGCAACTTCATCGGGGTACTGAACAGGCCTGCTGGCAGCGAAGCAATGTCGGGTTTAAGAAAATTTTCAGGTATGTTTTTTTGAATTGATCAAAAGAAAATATGTTCTTTATCATGAATGGATGACTCTTGGATAGGACATAGGTGTTATATTGGGTTAAATGAAATCCATGTCGAGGCTATGGATGCATGTTCGAAGCAGTGGCCCTGTCAATAGTATCGGAGTCAACCGCCTAGACATTGTTTCGCTCATCATCAAATCTTAATACCAGATTGCATTTTTGACAAAAATACATCTGATGCTAGACTATGTTATTTTCTAAAGTTTTGATCAGAATGCTTGACCTGTTGTCAACTATTTCTTAAAAATTCATTTCTTCCTATTCACCCTAACATGTATTTTCTGGTGATGCATAGATAACTGCTTCACCCAATACGTCACCATTATTGGCAGCCATAATTGATTTTCGATACTTATCATTGTCGAAAGAGATTACACATTTTTGCAGCTGCCATGACCTCTCATTTGTAAATTTTTATATTTATGACTTTTGAAGCGATGATTGGATTAAATCTTACCTTATTGATTTTTTATTATTTTCATTTTTGTTTGTTTTATTTTTAATTCATGACTGTAAGCATGAATTTAAACATAAAACTTGGCTTGGTTTCAAAATCTTTTACCTTAAAAATATCGTTTTAAAATTCACTCATATGTGATCAATTTTCAAATCTTGTGAAATGATTGATTAGTCCATTATCGAAATTTTGGTTTTGTCATGTTTGTTATGAATTCAATGGTTTGACAATTCATTGTCGAATTGTTTTGATGCATGAATAACCTTGGTTAACTATTCATATTCTTCTCATGAGTTTAATGGTCATTTCAGCATTCATGCCAATGCATACAGGCATGTTGTACTTGTGTTTTCACCTTACCTTGTTGGCCCAAAACATTAATGAAGCTATTCATTATGTGCATAGGGTTTTGTACTCTATAGGTTTTGGCACTCATCACGAGAGATGGTAAGGAATTATATGAACCATCTAGTTTTCGTTCTCCCTAATTAACGAGATATGGTATGGAATTCTATGAACCATCTATGTTTTCGCTCTCCCACTATCCCATCTCGAAGTTAAGGATATGCCCCGTGCCTCGCTATTTTCATACTTCCACTCACGAGACCTTTTTGTTGTTCGCATCGCTAGGAACCTAAAACTTTTTGAGTGATTTTGTTGTATCCTTATCACAAGGGTCATGGCACCCATCGCTCAGAGTCGACATATTCCAAGCCCATATCCCATGCTAACGCCATCGATGACCCAAAGGATAATGGCTTAGGATGTGTTCCTCAAGAATTTTGATGGCTGCAACCTCACGGTTGCACAAGATTTTGCACAAACTTTCGATGGCCAGAGCTAAGATTGGAGACATACAGTTGGAATTGACATAGGATTTCGTGAGAAGATAAACAGGGTTTCCATCAAAGGGAGAGAGGTGGTTTAAAAATGCCAGAATAGAAGAAGTCCCATGGAGTTTGTTTATGACCTCCCATAAAACCACTTGTTGTATAAAAGGTATTCCTATCGCTTTGTAAAACCTAGATGTCACAGTCTACTTTTAATTCTGAAGCAATTTGTTACATGCGAAGGTCGATACGGGATGGTTTTTCTCTACCATATCCATTTTCTTATGAATTTCATAGGGTTCGAATTAGATATGCCCTTTTACCTATTGATGAGTCTTTCCAAGATGTCCAAGAGTTACAAGAGACAAGGTATCAATTCAAGCCTGTTTCACTATGGAGTTGTTAAAATCTTGTTGGTGTATCATTTGTCGAACATAGGTGACAGTTGGGAAACCTTTCTGATAAGAAATGGCTTCACCTAGGCTGTATCATTTGTCGAACATAGGTGACAGTTGGGAAACCTTTCAGATAAGAAATGGCTTCACCTAGGCTAATCCTACAACCAATCCTCTTTTAATTGCAAACCTTAACTCGAACAGGCCAGTGGTTGAAAGCCAGTTCATTGATTCAATTGATGGACTAGAGTGTATTGATAAAACCCCTCTAGATAAAGGATTACCATGTAGGTTTTTACCTGCAAGATATCTGGAACAAGTGACTGCCGAATTAAAGGGAAATTATCCTCATGTGCCTATGAACGATGCTATTTTAAACGTTAATGTTAAATGTGATGTCAAGAAACTCTGTAAAGGAAGGAAAGAACAGTGCACGGATTTGAGTTTCAAGAATACGAATGTTAGTTGTCTAATCTCTAGAAAACAAAGAAACCAAAATAATAATCATTTGAGCTCGATCGATCCAATCGATATTGATGAGGGTTCATATCGTGAGACAGAGGATTTCTTGGCTCGAGAAGACCCATAAAATCAGTGTTCTAGGAGGGAGGTTATCACTCATGTTGAACCATATGATTTCCTGACCAATTTACCCCCGTGTCTTAAGGGTAAAGAAGGATTTTCAGGTATTGGGCACGATCTGGAAAAAACAATAGGTAAGATTAAAGTTCCCCTAGTCGACTGTGTCCTACGTCAATCTTCCATCTCCACAGTACATTGTGATAGCTGCCTCGGTTGGGTAGAGAACTACTATGCCGATGTTCCTCTCTTACATGCCCGAATTAGAACCTTGACTGCTCAGAATGATATTTTGAAACAAGAGAACCTTGGTCTCAAGACACATATAGAGAGAGAGAGAATAAACGAATCAAGAGGGCTGGAAATATAATTATTAAGAATATGACCAATTTCAAAGAAATTATAAACTCTGAACTGGCTAATTTTTAATGGTAAAACGATTTTATTTTCATTTCATTCATTTCTATTATCTAAGTCAAAATAAGTAGATTTTAATTTTGATTTCATATGCTAAAGATAAGACTAGCTACATAATCTATGATTATGTAGCCAGTCTCTTTTGAAAAATAATTAGTAATTATTAATTTTTTTCTAATATATCAAATTGGTTTTTTTTTCTCGGGAAATGGGAGATTGTGTTGTTGATTTCTTAGAGTAAACACTTTCAATTATACACTTAAATGTTCAGTAGTTTCTCCTTTTTTATGTTTTATAAAACTTTGGTTTAATTTTGAACAAACCAACTCTTATATGAGTAGTTTCTAGTTCACTATTTTTGTACTATTACTTGATTTTGGGAGATTCAACTGTATCATGTGTGATATGAGTATTTAGATCCTGAATTAGTTTAAATATTGTTCACTCTTGTTAATGAGGACATATTTGATTTGGACACATTATGGACATATAACTTTCAATATTTAAATGGACAAGTTGTTCACTCCTTGGCTTTAGACTAGCGTGGCACTTACCCATTATGTTTTTCCTTTTATATTATGGAATGTTATTACGTTTATACAGATTTAGTCTTATTATCGTATGATATTTCATATTATTCAGCACTTTAGTTCTGTCTGTAATTTGATGTTCATATATTACATCTGTGATCAGTATTTCATTTAAATATCATTGATTTATGTTAAATGATGTATTACATGAATGATTTGTATTAAATTTATTTTATTATAAGTGTTCATCATTACAAGATCACGAGATTTGTATGTTTGTTACTTTGCTCTTATATTCCTGCTCCAAAAACACCTTTGATTTTGTTCCGGGAATGTTAGCTCCAGCCTATTACAAGTTTTCCTCACATGCAGGACAGCTGGGAGTTTGTATTGCGCAGAGACATAAACTCATTAGTTGACTAATCACAGGTTAGTTTACTCGTATTCTATTTCTTTTGTTAGTTTGTTTATCAATGAAATAAGAATAGTTTAAATTGGCTTTGATTGTTATTTTGTTCTTATTTCAAATTGTGTTTTATTAGTATTCTTTAGTTCTTTAGATTTTAAATATTAAATAGAAAATATAAAATGTATGTGATTTCTTTATCTACTTCATAAAAACTTAAAAAAAACATCGATTTCGCAAGATATCCAACAAAACTTGCAAATTGTATATACATTGTTCAAAACCATATGCACATATCCATACTTCTATTTTTGACGTTTGTAACCTATTAAACGTACATTATTATTATCATAGCTTTATAGGTTAGTTTCATTTCTTTTATTTCTAGGACTTTAGTTGGCCAACAGAGCCATTAAACTCGTCAGGTCATTTCGTTCCAAACGGCTTGGGTTATTTAGACAACCCCAGTCCAAATCTATCCTTCCAGTTGACGGTGTGTCACTTACGCCCGTCAACAGTGGGGTACAAGAGTAGTACTCGACCCAATATCTCATGGCACCAACTAAGGAAGCTAGATTGTGCCCTTAGTCATACTACCCGACTAACCAGGTACTAGAGAGTATCTTCCTGAGTTTTGTTCTCGATGGCACTATAGCATTCAAGTGGCCAATCAATTTATCTAAAGAGGGCTTCGGAAAATCTAGGCCGATTTATATACAAGTGTTGTTTGATGCGCTACCACTCGAAGGAGTACCAACATGGGTTACAAGGGTGGCCAACAGATGTGCGCTTAAGTACCACTTGTATTTCTTGCATGTATGAATCCTCTATTGTGGCTTTATATGCATAATGACATATCTTTGTAGCTTAAAGACGCTGGAATATGTCTCTACCCTGGAAAAAAAATTAACCCAAAATTTTTTGCCGAAGAAAGTGCTCTGATACCACTTGTAATATTCCAGATATAAAAGTATGCAGAACATAAATAAATAGCTAGAAATGGATGATGAACATTAATATAACCATAAAAACACCATAATAATACCAAAATGATACCAGATTAACACCAGAAAAGAGAACTTATATTATTGAGAGAAATGTTCACTTGCCTCTTCGAGGGGGAAACCTCCAGCAGAGCAGAGCTCTGTTACAATAATATCCAAGACAAAATTTGTCATACCCTCGACTCTTATTTATACTAAATATGTCTATCAAAAGAACCATATAGAGGAAGATTCTTCTAGAAGCGGAAGCTTCTATTAGGTCTTATTACTTTGGACTTATTCTTCCTTATTGTTAGGCCTTATTAATATTGACCTTTATTACATTGAAATATATTATTCTACCTACGTGAGGGGTTAGGTCCCTAACAATCACACAGGGGACCAACAATAGGTTCTCAAACTATTGAAGGACAACTTGGTTGTAGCACAAAATTGGATGAAACAAAAATCAAGTTAACATCACAGTGAAAGGGAATTTGAAGTGGGGGGTTGGGTATTTATGAGGCTACAACCATATAATTAGATGTTCCTCAAGAAAAAAAATAAGGGCAAAAATTTAGCACCCAAACATTATTTCCTCTACAAGTTTTACAAGGGATCAAACATGTGTATTACAAATTGAAGTTTCCTCCATCTTCACGTGTACATCTAGTATTCCATTTTTCTTTATTAAATAAGTTCATCGACAACAATATCATGTTATCACCATAAACAACTTATGTGCGAAATCGAGTTTTCGAGACTTAGCAAGGTGTTAAACCGATGTGGAGGAGTGACAAACTAGAGGACATGGCCAAGTATGGAGGGAGGAGGCTATATTTGGTGGGCATTAAGTTGATGGAGCATGATAGGTCACATATCGCAAGCATGCCAGATCAACAGTCAGGGATCGTTTAAGGGGGGGAGTTGTGTGGGAGATAATTCCTAAAAGCGGGCCGAAACGTAAACCATGGTTTTGGGTCAGGACCACATAGTGCCACCGGGTGCATTTCGAGGTAAGAAGCGGGTTTCCCCAAACCACTTCCTCATGCCCCCGAAATTGGGAAAATAAATAAAAGGGGTGCTTGTTGTTTATTTTAATATTTTTCAAATGATGAAATGTTTCAGTTCGGTTATTGTAATTGGTTTCTAACTGAAGGAACTTGAATTGTATAATTATTAGAAGTCCCAAATGTATTAATGTTGGAAGAAGTGCAAGGGGACCTTTTTATTTGTTCAGAACTCAATTGTAATTTTCTGGAGCTGAATTGAATACATATGCAGAAACCTTTGAATTATCTATGAAAAGATTCTAATGGTGGTGATAAGAGTTGTGTCTTCTCTCCTTGTATGTATTTACTTTGTTTTATAATTTCATTTACATTATCTTCTGTTTAAATTGGATATTTTAAAGGCGTGGAATTCATCTTGTGATGCTCTTGGCTTAAGAAATTTAAATTGTGTTAAGATCTTCCTAACTAATTCAAAATTCATTTCATTAATGCTCTGATGCAGTTACTTGTTTTCTTTTTCTTCTTACAGTGTGCAAACTACAATTTATAACTTAGATTCATTTCCTCACTTAGCCTTTATCCTCTAGAGAGTCCTAATTTCTAGTCAATGTTTTCATTCATTTTCAGAATTTTGACTCCATAGCCCTAAGTGTCCCTCCCCTTCCTTTCTAGCAAATTTATAAAAAACCCTCGAAAAACAACAAAACTTAGCCAATGATTGTCGAAGAAACACCAAGTGACACTAGAGAGCCCTCTCTGAGTTGAGAATACTAGTAACCAACTCTAAATTTGGTTCGTAGGTTACCTCTGTCGTTTGTTTAATCAACCAAAAAAAATTACAGAGTGCTAACATTCTGGCATCATTGTCGGGGATCGAAAGTGAAATATTCCCGACGAAAAGAACGACTTAAAGCTTCAGATTTGATTCCTGAGGGTGACAGTGGATCAAATACCTCAATGATTGAGCCTAAATTTACCCTGGAGACTCTGTTACAAAGATACCAGTAGCACAAAGTAGTTTGAGCTAGAAATCTTAGCTCCTAAGAGAATCCACACCAGGAGAAACCCAAACCCAGAAGCAATGATCCATGTATCTAATCCTGAGAAGATTGTACACAAAAGAAAATAAAATAAAATAAGCCCAGTTTTTTGCTTAGACAGATATATATCCTTTCCCAAAGATGGAGTAACAAGCATTGAAGACCTCAATTTTGATGTGAAATTTGAGCAAAATATGTTCAGAACTAAATCTGAGTCTTTCTTGAACGAAGTCATCTTTGATAAGAAGAGGATCCAAGATTTAGTTTTAGCTGACTCTACCAAACCTATTGTAATTCATACTCAGAACCAACATCCACTTCAAGTCCTTACAGTAGCCATTGTAGCTAAGTTTTCCCCTCTTGTTCTACCTGCTCAGTTACATGATTTTCCTCGGGAGTATAATCTAATAATTAAGTTGTATGATGTTGAAGGCAATGTGTTAGCCATAGATGATTTTATGGGCTAAATTTCGAAAATGGGCTAATTTTCCATGGTTTTTTCCAAAAAACTATTCGCCAATTTCCATTTTTTCTAAAAACAATTCACCCAAATTCTATAGAATACAATTATTTTACATCAAAAATCACCAAAAGTTTATAGAAACCATATAAAATCCTTAGAAATTTGAATACTTTTACAAAACTATCACCAAACATTTTATATTTTCCATATTAAGGACTAATAATGTTAGCCCATGTTTCTACATTTTATATAAATTTTCATCCTTAAAATCATCCCTGATGTCAGCCCAAAAGCATCTAGATTGGTTCAATGATTTTATAGACTTAGAAGAAGTATATTTTGAGGATGTAAAAATGAGGTTATTTGCACAAAGCCTTGTAGGAGAAATCATAAAGTGGTTCAGAGCTCTCCTAGCAGCCAGTATCATAAATTTTGAAGCCCTTGAAACCAATTTTCTTGCACAGTGGGGTGAAAATAAAAACCCTCGAGATAATCTACAAGGGAGTCTCAAGATAATCTACCTTCTTCAAGTCAGCCCAAGAAAGATAGTTCTGCAAAGGATGCATTGGAGAAAGGAAAATAGAAAGAGGAGCTCCCAAAGAAGGTCCCAGAGACAAGAAAAGATGCAGTCATCAAAGAGGTAGAGAAAAATCAGTTTCCTTTTGATTTTGAAAGTGAGATGGAAAAAATCAAAATTTATGTGCCTTTTAATGAGTTAATAAGGAATGTTGATTATAGAATCCAAATCATAAAAATGTTGAAAATGGAAGAAGCATATGATACTCCAAATGTGCAAGATGATCATCCTGCAATTTTATTTGGTCCTCGGGTGGAAGAAAGTGGCGATGATGGTGATGTGCCTCCATTCTATGTCAGCCTTAAAATTCAGGATGTGACCTTAAACAATGCAATATTGAATTCAGGATCATCTCATAATTTGATTCCAAAGGTAATCATGGATGAACTAGGTTTGGACATCACTAGACCTTACAAAGATCTGTTCTCTTTTGATTCAAAGAAGGTAAAGTGTTTGGGCTTAATTAAAGATCTGGTTGTGTCTCTATCTCAAATTCCATTAATGAATCTGGTCATGTATGTGGTTTTTTGGCACAGGGGAAGACCCAGGGTTCAACGCTACAACAATGTACCAACAAAACCCTAACTACAGGCCCTTTCGGCAACACCTGCGAAGAAGATGAAGTCTCACCCGAGGTAGAGGTAGGGGTGGTTGCAGGACTCAAGTGTCTACAACCTTAGCTGGGACACAGACTTGTGATTAGAACACTTAATAAATCACTTAGCACCATTAGTTCCTCAATATACATTCAATAACCACTTCTCTTATAAGACAAAACTTCGTAGTATTCACACTAATCTATAGTATCCAAGCACTTAGCATATACAAAAGGATCAAAATGAGCATATCAAGCACTAAGCCTGAATATCTAGATCATATCTAACATTCTCACATACAATAATCACAAAGCATGAATAGATCTATATAAACATATCAGAGCATTTAGCAGATAACATATGAACACATCAAGACAAAGCACAAAGCACACAACACATTGTTTACATGGTTCACCCCCACCCTGGGGCTACGTTCACCAACTCTTCTTCTTTATAATCTTCGGTCAATCGGTTACAAGCATAAAGCCTCAAAACCCTTACTCTGCATAGGACAGAAGATCTGCGCAGGTTGCTAGATCTTTCTTCCTTGCGTTACAGTACAAAACCTTCTACAGTCTCTCACAGGGACTTGCACTCAGCTCTACAAGTCTTACACGATATGAACAGAGCACTTACAATCCCTTGATCACATGGATCTAGCACTTAGCCATTCCTTTTACATTTAGCACACCAACCTCTTTCTACATTTCCTATCCTTCTATATATACATTACAAAATAGGCCTAAACATGGATAAACCCATGGGCCAACATCCCATTCCCATTACATATTCCCAAAAACCCAAAAAGAGGCCCAAAAGGGGGCCAAGATCCCATGATCTCCACTTCGACTTGCACTCCTCCTTTGACAGATTGGCGAAGTCCCAAAATAGGTCAACATGACCAAGAAACTCCCAAAACTTGGTCAAGGGCCAACAAGCCCCCAACACTCACCTATGACTCATCCTGAGTCACTTTGGTCTAAGCAATTTTTCCTCAAACTCCTTGAGCTTGGCTTGAGCTTCTTCGACTTGTTGCTTTGTTGTGGCCTCTTGTTCGGTGAACTCCTGGATCACTGCTTCATTCACTGGTCCTTCTAAGCATTGTTCTATTGTGAGGACGACCTATTCTAGCTCTACTCCTTGGCTCTCGACTTCTGTAAAAAGAAGACATGCCTTGTCTTGCATAGGTTGAAGTCATTGAGTGACTTCCATCACTTTTCTTTGAATCATATGGATCTGATGTTGAGTTGTGAGTTTTTCTTGATACCTCTTCATACTTTCTAGAGATGACAGGGCCTTCAGCTGCACCTATAGTGTATCTACATTTTTCTTCGCTTCTTGGATTTGTGACTCCAGTGTCTGCAATTCTGGATTTTCAGTGAGATTTTCATAGGTCTGGGCGATGCGGTTACTGAGTTGCTTGCACTCCAAGGAAACAGATTTTAATTTTTCAACTGCGCTGTGGGAAGTTGCTTCTCTTTGGTTCCTTATCTCCTATGGAGTTTCAGGTACTATGTGGAGCTCTAATTCGGCGAAGCATTTTTGTATCTTTTGGATTACCTCTTCCAGTTGTGCCACATGTTGTGGAACTTGTTCCTCGGTCTATACTTCGATGATTTTCACAGACCGAAGTGCTCTGTTGACCCTTTCCTTAAATTCAAGTTTCTTGGTGAGAAACTGTTCCTTTCTTTGTTGTAGCTCTGCTTTTTCTTCATCCCATTTCGCTTGGAGAGTGAGATTTTCCTTTTCTATAGCACTTATTTTTTCCTTAAGGTCTTTTTGTACTTGCGCTAAAGCTTGGGTGGCTCGTGTTGTCTCTTCCTGGGCTCGTCGAACGTGAGCTTCAACTGTATCAACAATGCGATGTAATTGAGCGGGCTCATCACCTAGTCTAGTGCTCCAATTGTCAGGGGAACAGTGGATACTGCGCGGATGGACTGTAGTGTCTATTGCACTCCTTGGAGCTCATCCTTAATCCGACTGAATACCTTCTCTTGCTTAGCTTCTTTCTTCTTTTCTATCTCTAGCTAAGCATAATTCAGTGTTGTGACAATGAAGTCGAAGTCATCTGATGTGAGGGTGGTCTCGAATTTGGTTTTGGTTTCTTTCATTTTCTTCCTTGAAGAAGGTTTCAGAGGGGAAACCTTCCTTTTATTCGAGGTATCCTCCTCGTCTCTTGGCGGTGTAACCTCTCCTTTCTTCTTTTTGAATAATGTTCCATCACCGTCTTGCTCTGCTGAGATGGACGTGGTCTTCACGGATGCACTATCTAAATCATGGACCTCTTCGGTCTTCTTTTTCTTGCTAGGTTTGGCTGTATCCGGTGCAGTTTCGGGGCTGTCAACATCGGACATCTCTATGGGTTTTGCTGGAACAAGGAGTTTCGCCGACCATTTGTTGGTAATCTCCTCTAAGTAATTCTCGATTAACTTGTAGTATGATTGTAGTTGTTGTTTATGCTCATCGGCGTGTGTTGTGATATAGATAAAATGGCGGTCTGTACTAAATTTCATCAAGGGTATAAACTTGTGAAATGTGTTTGGGGTTATGCGAGGTGTGGCCCGTATGTCTACCTTAAACTGGTTATAATACGTGTGGAATATGGCATTTGATTTCCACTGCTTGTTCATGTCGTTGGAGTACCATAGCATACTGAAATTTGCAGTCAGAGGTTCAAATGGCTCGGTGTCCGGGAAGGTCTCACCTTTTGGCATCTCCCATGCGATGAAAGCGATCAGAATAAGAAGCCAGCTGAAGTGGAATTTGTATCCCTGATCCTGCGTTTCCTTGCAATCTACTTCTAGCTGGTTCATGATGTACTTCACTGAATTCATATATAGTCCCTCTGCGCACTTCCCTGTGAGGTTGACTATGAATCCAATTACTTGGGTCAGTTGGTTCTTGCGAACTAGCTTGTCTGCGACCAAATGACAGGCAAGGCGCACTGCGTCTCTCCAGATAGAGGCTACCTTGTATCCTCATGTACCCTTCTCTACATCATCGTAAGTATCCTTTATTCTCTGGGCAAGAGCACGATCTGCGATCTTTCCGGGGTAGAAATCATGTGGGTCAGGGCCTTGCATGCTAAGCCCTGTAATCTGATTGATCAAAATCAGATCCACTGTGATGCGACGATTCAACCCTAAGTATCCTCCATGATAGCAGGAAAGCAACAACTTGACCCACGCATTCACTTCTTGATGCCTCCCAAAGTGAGGAATCTTCATTACATTAAGCAGTGTGGACTGCGCGAGATTCATGGTCCACTACTGGGGAACAAACTTTGAACTATTTCCCTTGGTTCTAGTCAGATACTTGTATGGGACTAGCATATTTTACACTTTCCTATCGCTGAGGTTGAAGTCACTAAACTTCAGAGCTGTGATATTATCCTAGTCTACGCGCACTATGCGTATACCCTTCTAAAGGTACGCAGTGACCAGTTCATATTCAAAATATCGAGGCACACTGTCTCAGTTTATTGCACCGCTCAGAGGTGGTAGATAAGAAGGTAGAATGCTTGGAATCATCCTATGATTCACAATATCATCTATGTGCTTCGTTCGTTTCTCAGCATCTAGTCGGGATGGTTCGGCTCGAGAAGTGGACGGAGAGCCCTATAATCTTCTTGCCGAAGATGCTTGTACACATGTAGACACTCCTCTCTCCGACATGACTCTTTCTATCATCAAGTCGATCAAAACTTCCTCAACGGCTTTCTCTACGGCGCTCAATGTTTCCGACATATGCACTCAAGGTAAACAATTTTCAGGATCAGGGAACAACTCAGACATGGTAATGAGATAGAGAAAGAGAGCACAATGATCACTGTATAAACTCAGCTTAGTCTGTGGGCTCAAATTCTCGATTGGAAAAAGTGTTCTTGGTGCATGGCGCAACGAGCTAAATAGGTAATTCTACAATGGTTGACTTGCAATGGATCCTCCATTAACTCATGTTCAATGCATTTGGCACGGTCCAACGGTCGGATGACGAAGATTTATTTCCTTTTTGTCCATTCGGAGTGGAATTCAAATGGATATATCGGCCCCAATGGCTATATTTCTTCATCATGGCGAAGTTCCATGTGTCGTTGTTCTGATATCTCGATGAAGCTCCAATTCTGCAATTTTTCTTTTTGTGAGGTCTCCTCTAGAACCTCCTGTAAGCTTTCAGTATTA
>SNQJ01S0008092.1:5142-20247 GCA_010110895.2 Picea sitchensis
TTTTTCTAGATGCAAGTCATGGTTGACATATTCATCAAATGGATGTTAATAATGTGATCTTGAATGGAAATATTCTTAAAGAAATATACATAGACTAGCCACCTAGTTTTATGGATCAAAAGTATCCTCACTTTGTTTGCAATTTGAAGAAATCATTTTATGAACTTAAACTAGCTTCAAGAGCATGGATTGAAAAAATAGATACAAATTTTCAAATCAGATCCAAATCTCTATGTAAAGAAAGTTCAAGGAGATATTCTTCTAAGTATTGTTTATGTGAATGATTTATTCATTGCTAATCCAAATATTGAGTTGATCAAATCTTTGAAATTACACCTTTAAAGAACATTTGATATGAGTGATTTAGGTGACCTAAACTATTTTCTAGGTTTATAAGTTTGTAAAATTAGTGATGAAATCTTTCTTTCACAATCAAAATATGCATTGAAATAATTTTGAAAAACAAAGTTAAAATTCTTGATGGCATCCACTATGCTTTATAGATTGTTGGAAAGGGGGAACACTAATAAGGAGAGAATTCAATGAATATGATGGATTGGGATATTTTTTAACACTAATGCATAATTGACAAAATCATGTAACCATGTAGGAAATAAAGAAAAAACACATGACATAATTTTACAAGACTACTAACAACATTGAAGAAAATTTCCATTAACCATAACAAAAAATGAGAAAACTTGGATGACATGCACACAATGGCACTCATTACATATTAAATGTATATATCTCAAACTCAAAATATAACATGATTAAAAATAATTTACATGAACAATCAGAGGTTGCCACTAGTGAATGTTACAATGCATCAATGCATTCTTAGAATGTGTTAACTAAATAAATAGGCTCATGACAAGGTCTTGTGGCCAATTTGGTATGATCCATGTTGACTATTGCATGCCAATATATATTAATAAGCATAATGTTAAATCAATAGATTCATGACAAGGGCATGAGGGGGTGGGATGAGAGGGGGAAAGAGGGAGGAGGTGAGAAGAGGTGAAGAGTGGATGGGAGGGGAGGGGGAGTGGTGAGCATGAAGGAAAGGAGGGAGGATACAAGGGAGAATGGGTGGAAAGATGAATGGGTATAAGGAGAGGAGGCGAGGGAGGGCCATGGGGAAGGGGGGATTTGGTCAGCTAGGGAGGTGAGAAGAGGAAAAGGGTCAATGGGTAGGGGAGGGTGAGTGGAGGAAATGAAGGATATGAGGCACAAAGGGGGTAGCAATTGAGTAGAGGTAAGGATGAAAGGGTATATGGTAATAGGGTTTGATAGCAGGTAGGGATGGAGGGGTATAGAGGGATAGGGTTTGGTTGGAGATAGGGGCCCAGTGGGGAAGAGGGATAGGGGTAGAGGTTGGGAGCCACATTTCCATTGCATGGAAACTTATGCCAAATCAAGAGTAAAGAGGGGAAACACTTTATTATTATTATTTTAAAAGAACATTTGCTCATTAGATCAATTAAATTAGGACAAATTATTAATTTACAAATTAGATACATACACTTGGAGGTCATTGCACTCTTACAGCAGGGGGGTATTGTTTTGCATTGTAAGTTATTTTTTCATGTGAAATATAAGGCCAACATTAACTTATGGTTTATACTTTTGAATTCGATCCCAAGCCCATCTTTCTAAAAATTATTGTATTGGTGTTGAAAAACACCATTTTTTTCTATTGATGGGAATTCATATGCCTATGATTGTTTGGATAACCTTGGCACAACAAAGAACAATAGTGTTATACTCAATCATTAATAACAATTAGGAATCATTTATAAATGAATTGAAAATTTAACAAAAATAACAAACAACACACATACCTCGAAATAGAACAAAAAATAATAAACAACCCACATACTTATCTACTTCACTATGGTCATTCAAGTAGAGCATCAGGATCACTTCTAATACTAATGGTCTCCATTAAATTCTCATGCTTAGAGTAAGGTAGGAAGTATTATACCTTTGATGAGTTCTTCATTTTCATTGTTTTTATTTGGATATTTTTACCAAAAATTATGTTCGTAAAGTTGTATACATCTATACCTAGTCTATAATATTGAAATGCATAACACGCTTTCCTTCTTAGTATTTCATCCTATGCCAAGTATTCTCATTTAATAACCATCGATCCAATCAGAAATTGAATGCCTTCTAAGTACATTACTGATACAAAGAGGGTATTATTTCCCTCTAAGCAACATGCAAACCAATAGTCAGTGCCCCATTCGTTACCTTTAGGGGAAACCATTGTATATATGTTCCCTACAAAAAATGTACTACTAAATTGTGAGTCCACTAAATCAAGAAATCATAACACATTTATGGTAGTTAATAAAAAATAATAGAATAATGTTTGAACCTGGATATATGAGATCTAAGACATGATCATAATATGGTGAAATAGTTGATTCATCTTCCTCCAACTAAGATAATTCAGAAGTTATGCATTGACCAATGGCGAGTGATACATGATCCCATATATCAATCGAGTTCATGGATTCACAATCGTCCCATTCACTTATACTACATGGACCACATAAGAAATAATATGTTATCATCCATATTTCAACTATAGCATTATCATCAACTACCTCCCAAAAATATCTCTACACATGTCATTTCCTTATTAATTATTATTTTTCCTTTCTTGTTCTCTCTACCATTGCCGAATAACACCATTCAATAATAGATTTTGCATCTCGGATCAGGGAATTAGTCATGAACATCATTCCTTTCCTACATAATGTAGTTTCGATGCATGTTCATGCTCCATCATGCTCCTCTTCCCCACGTCGAGTCTCAAAATAGTTTCAAATATGTGGAACCTTATATTTGTTTTGCAACATACACAACCATTGAAATACACAGACACTTTTGAACTGGACTCTGAAACCATGTGACCAAATCTAATGCTACTCCATATGTATAGTTTTGTCCTTCAAGTGATTCTAGAACAACTAAAAAAATGGTGTACATAAGTTGAGTCATGGATATGTAATCCAAATATATATATATATATATATATATAAGCCGAAGTCATGGAGAGATGTATCCATATATATATATATATATATATATATATATATATATATGGCAAGTATATATATATATATATATGAGAGAGAGAGAGATGTAAATGCTGACCAAGCACATAATATATATCTAGCTAAACAATGGATCCACATTTGCGTATAGAATTTGGAAAAGAGGAGAGTAAAAGAATGGAAAGAATTTTCATTAAATCGCTATGAATAATGAATAATTTATACGATATACTCAGAGTAACTCAATGAGTTTGACCTGAGGTGAACCAAGTCACCATAGTGGTGGTATAGAGTGATCTCGGGATTAATACGTACCAAGAGTTACGGAGTGGAACTACCAACTATTCGCCTCAGCGCTATCGAGTGGTTCACCACTAGTTGAGCTAACTAGTCAACTAGTCTTTAGTTAACTGACCGAACAGAAGTAGTGAGGAGTTAACTCAAGGAATCAAGGCTACTTCTGTGACACTTTGGTGATGATACCAAAGTGCTGTAGAATTATCATGGTGATGATCCAAATGTTGCATAAGGATGATCCCAATGTAAACATCTAAACTCTCAACGCACTATCAAACTTCGGCGGTGAATCAGAAAGAGAATAATCTCCGTGTGGAATATCTTCAAAATATAGAGACCTGATAATGACTCACTATACGACTAATAAACAAATAAAATCTTAGGAAAATAAATCCTAGGGTGTGTGAAGTAACTCCAACACCCCCGAACATCACTATGGAGTAAAAAAATAAAGATCATCCCATAACAGGCCATGTTAGGTACCCAAGTACAAAAGATATTAATCGGAAATAAAGTGAGGAAAGAGGAAACCCCGGGAAAACCTCCTCAAGGTACAATGTATGTAAAAATAAGAACTACAGCTTCTAGGAAATCCCGTTCACTCTAAGATGAATTCACAGAGAATGGAATTTCTACTCAGTGAAGGTCTTGTTGAAGATGTTTGTAGTTTGTTTTGCTGAAGGATATAACTATAAGTTGATGATCCCCCCATGTACTAAGTCCCGGATGTAGTGCATGTGGATCTCTACAGAACTTTAGAGTGCTTTGGTTATCACTCTAAATTTCTGTAGAGATTTAGAGTGCTCTAGTTGTCATACCAGATAACGATCAATCGATGAAACAAAATGCCCAACTCAATGAGAAAATGTTGTAGCCACATAGCCTCGATGGTTATAAGCTACCCCTCTATACTCTGCCTAAGTTGAAGATACATAGAGTAATGGTGCTTCGTTTTGTCACGAATTCAAATGATAGGCCCGTATCCAGATCAGTGAGGTATCCGATGTGGACTTGGCGATCAATGTTATCGCCACCTAATCGGAATCAAGAAACCCAATGAGATCTAATGTGAGTCTACCGCATAACGAATCCCAAAGGTGATGGTGCCCTGTGATGTATCGAAGGGGATACGCTTTGCATCTCTCCAATGTAGCTCATATACCCCGTGATGAACTGAAACTCCGCCCAACTTCATATGAGAGGTCCGGGTTCAGAGTATGTATACAACAAGATCCCCAATAGTTTTTTGTACAATGTGTTGTCAACCAATGGAGTCTCCCTCGCTATCCTCAAGTTTGACTCCGATAGGAAAGGATTCAGAGCAGACTTCCGCGCTTATCATGTGAAATCTCTGGCGATATCTCATGCATACTTATTTTGAGATATTTGATTCTTGATGCATCCCGACCGAGACAAGTCCAAGGAGGAAGTGTAGAAGACCCATGTCTCATCAAGAACTCATCATGAAGAATCCTCTTGACTAAAAAAATCACTGAAATCGAACAACCAATGATCAGCAAATCATCGACATGGGCCGTAACCATAAAGCAAAAAAGCGCAGAAGTAAATCATCCGTCCTAAGCATGTATAATATTTGGGTCCGACATAATGCGAAGAAAGTTCTCAGAATAAAAGTAGGGATTCCATCTTGGCAAGATACCATGCCCTGGAGCCTTCCTTGGTTATAAAGTGATTCTCTTCTACCGATAGACTATGATGAGTCCTTCATAAATCCTTAGGGATTCTCCATTTAGATCTCCTTAGAGAGAACACCATGAAGAAATGCATTCTTCATCGTCTATCCATGGACTTAATCCTTTGGTTGATGCAATGGAAAGTGCCAATCGTATGAATCCATCTCTTCGCATCGAGGAAGGTCTCATCATAGTCAATACCATGAACCTCGTGAAAAGTTTCATATTTACAAGCTTGGTTTCGTGATCCGCTGGATTCATTCCATCCGCTTTGGTCCCGTAGGACCCATCCAGATCCGGTAATTTTCCTCCTTGTATGAAGGGAAACCGTGACCTAAGTCCGTTCTCGAGGAGGAGCTGTACCTCCTCGCATGGTGGATCTCTAAAAGGGATTTCCAAAGAACCTCGCCATAAGACTGCGGAATAAGGAAGACCTAACCAGAAAAGATATCCGGAAGGCAATGGTTCAATGGAATTGAGTGCAAGAGGAGGCTCCTCAAATCAGATCGAGTCCTCCTAGTATCGGCTAGATCACCAACGCAATCCCCCGTGATCCTCGAAGAGTAGTATGTGCCCACTTGGGCCTTCAAGCCCGCTCGCTAATCAACTGATGCTCAACTCGTGATCCGATTGTACTCAACTCAATATCAATCATATGAGTCCTCCGGACCGTAACTCCCTCGCCTAGCAAGAAGAGTCAAACATGCATGCTCATCATCTCGACAGGTGGAAGAGTGAAGGTGTTTGTATGTGACTACCGAGGTACATGCAAGACATTTTCCTCAAATTCAACACTACGCCCAATGATGAGTCGGTCCGAGGAAAGATCAATAAGCCGACATCCCTTCACATCATCAGGCTATCCAACAAAATGCACTCAGTTCTCTGCGGATCAAGTTCCTTCCTCTTCGTAGAGGGAATCCTGGCCCATTAACATGAATTTAAAATGCGAAGTGGGCCACTTCCGGTTTGAATCCGCTCCAAGACTCGTAGTGGGTCTTATCCTTGAAAAATATAAGGGGAGATCTCGCTTGGATTTATGTTGCACGCTTATGCTTCAGCCCATATCTCCCTCGGTAGTAGTGACTTGCATGCAACATGCAAGATGCCATCTCCTTTAGAGATCGGGCTTTTCCGGCCAAAGAACCTATATTTGTTGCAAGAGTGTAGGGAACCCAGATACTAACTGAATCCCCTCACCATGGAAAATATTGTGGATCTCATGATTCACATAATCTCCTCTATCGGGCTCAGGGATTTTATCTTCTTTCCTGACTGTGTCTCAACCAAGTCTTGAAATCTTTGAGGTGTTGAAAGACCTCGGATTTTTGCCCAGAAAGTAGATCCAAGTAAAATATGAGAAATCATAAAAAAATGTAGAAAACTTCGCTTTTTTGATCGATGGATGAGGAAAAGCACCCATGAGGTCACTGTGGATCGGATCTGGGCAGCGAAGCTCGCTAAGACTTCTTTCCTTTGATGAATTTCTCTCGAGGGTGTTTTCCTCGGTGAACAAAGACCACATATTCCCGAGAAGAGGATATCCGTAGACCCATCAACTAATATGTGTTTCTGTTGGTTGTTTTGGGCATTCAAATTCAAATGTCCAAACCTTTTGTGCTATATCCTACTACTTTCATCAGCATGAGTTAGCAGTAAAGCATAATCAGGTTTAATGAATTCATAAAATGTATACAACTGACCGATGATTTACCTCATCGGTAGAAGAAACTCGGGATATTTTGCATGTCGTATATGTCCACGAATGTTGGTGTGAATATTTTAATTTCTTTCCAATGCCTAAAAATTGCCATCTGATATAATAAAGAGAAGGTTGATGCAAAGTTTGGGAACACAGTGCATCATATTCTCGAAGCTTTCGTTGGTAAGTTTAATCCTTCCTTTGTCGATGACTTAGATAGAATATTTGTCCCCCATCAGAATAAGAGGATCTTTGCATGCATCCAAAGAAGAATAGATCGCTTCAGGTATCCATGTGATGTGATGTTTCTAAATCTATGATCCAAGCACGGGAGAGGAGTTGATTGCAATCAAGGTACGGCTAGAATTTCTTTTCTTGGGATTTTGATCTTTGGCTTCTTCTTCTTTGCACTTAAGGGATGTGATCTCCAAAGTTGTTTTCTTGAAGTATCCGAGACAAATCATATCTATTTGTTTTTGCCTGCATGTAGATTCCGAATGGAATCCTTCGAGACAGTGATGTGTACTTCTCTCTCATTTTCTTCCCTTTTCTCCTTTGATCTGAGGTACCCAAGTGAAGGGTTTTGTGTACCCTTCCTCTTCATATGTGCATGAGATTGCCTCTTATATTTGTTCTATACTGACATTTGTGGTCGCCATCATGCAATAATACTGAGTGCATGCACTCCTTGGCCTTTGACAGCCCATAAAGGATGAGCTTGAGCTCCTCCTTCACGATTTATCAACTCCCGCAAGCTTTGAGTCATGATAGTAAATCCCTTGAATTCCTAGGAAGCAGCCATTGGAGATTGTTGAAGATTTGGATCCAATGTGAGAAGCTCCACCTCTCTAGCATACATATCCTCTCATCTCATCATGTTTTCCAAAAAAATCCCTTCCATGGTGGTACAATATTCATTGGGAGTCTTACAGAAGATATGTGAAAAAGGAGATCGAGAGAAATAAGCACTGTAAATTGTTCTCGAAAAAGCCTCATCCATGCGATTTAAGTACTTGGATTTTCATGGATGATGTCATCTCTATATATGTATTCATAGTTAACCTATACAACCCTATGGATCGGATATGTATGACTATTTTCCTCCTTCCAATAGTTGTAAGGTGTAAGAATGAATTCCTTTTGGAAATCCATATTTCCTTCTGCCTCAATCTTGTACCCAGAAAATTTTTGGTGTAGCCTGCTTAAGATCTACTTTCTCCGATACCATGTAAATGTGTTGACCTCTAATGCATAGATCTATATAAACAATGATGCACACATTTGCAGAGAATTGGAAAAGAAGAAGAAGGAGAGAAAGAATGGAAAGAATTCTGACAACTATTAAGTGAAATGGTAATGAATAATTTCATAATATTGATATACTCCTATATATAACTCAATGAGTCTGACTTGAGGGTGGAACCAAGTCGCCATAGTGGTGGTCTAGAGTGATCTATACACACACCAAACAAGCATTTAGAGGAATTGCTAACTTCCATTCTAGTCTTCTTCAAAAGTAGCTATTTAGAGTGAATCGCCACCTAGTTGAGTTAACTAGTCAACTAGCCTCCAGTTAACTGACTCTGAACTAAAAGTAGTGAGGAGTTAACTCAAGGAATCAAGGCTATGCACCACTTTGGTGTGATGATACCATGTCGAATTAGCATGGTGATGATCCCAATGTAAATATCTAAACTTAACTCAACTAGTCAAACTGGACAGGAACCTAAAGAGAATATTCTCTAGGTGGAATATTCTCTCCTAAAATAGTAGACCTATAATGACTAATTATGACTAATAAAACAAATAAAAACCTTTGAAAATAAATCCTAGGTGTGTGTGTGAAGTAACCTCCAACAAGAGAGAGAGAGAGAGAGAGAGACCAAATCTTAAGTAAAATATTTCAATATAAACTTTTATATATATATATATATATACATATATATATAGAGAGAGAGAGAGAGAGAGAGAGAGAGGAGAGAGAGAGAGAGAGAGAGAGAACTCCGACCTTAAAAAAACATTAATAACAACAACAAAAATTCAATGTGGACTAGAAATAAAAAACATTTCAATATCCACCTTGGCAAAACAGTTATATATCAACTATAGAGAGGAATAAAGTAATTGAAAGTAGTACCTTATAGGTGCTTTCTACTTCTGAGAGATGTGTAATTCAATGAATGGTTAATATAGACTTGACACATGGAATTTAACAAATTATTAATAACAAATAAAAAAATTCAATGTCGGCCATAAATAAAATATTTCAATATCCACCATTTTTTACAACACATGCACACGACCAAGGGATTCTGTGGTGGGCCCCATATGTACAAGTTTACCATCTAGTTCACTTAATTAAAAAAATTCTATATCAATGTGATTTCTACTTCCCCAAGGGATTCTGTGGTGGGACCAATATGTGATTTCTACTTCTCTAGTACAAGGGAGATATTCAATTCCTTTAATTATTAATATAAAGTTGACATGTAGCATTTAAAAAAATATTACTAAAAAAATCATTTCAATGTGGAAAATAAATAAAATATTTCAATACTCACCTTAAGCAAAATAATTTAATATCAACTTTATATATAGAGATTTTTCAATTAGGTTTATCTCACGTGGTTGGGAGGAATGATTGTTATCCTCCCTACCCAAGTTCACGCTGAAAATCATAAAAAAAGACACTCTTAAAAAAAACACTACTATATATATAATCCTAGGAAATTGGATCAAAACCCTAGTTCAGACATAGATAAACAATAGAATATTAGGTTTACAATAAGAAATCATAATAAATTTAGATCCTTACAAGACAACTTATAAGACAATATTTTAGACATAGATAAACAATAGAATATAATTTTTAGAGACTCGGTTGTAGCAAATGGATGTTAGACTGCAATAACTCAAAAAACAAAACTATCCATCCCAATAGAAGAGGTCGAAAAAAATTGTTATCTCAGGGACAACATTAAAGATCTAGAAGAAAATCTAATGAACGATTTGTCTCTGAATAGTTTGAAATGTAACTTGGATATCAAACTCGTTAAAGAGGAAATGAATAATTTCATAGAGTTCGACCATGAGCATAACAAAAGAGCCTTGAACCTTATTATTTTTGGTATAAAAGAGAACAAAGATGAGGACACACTCACAACAGTAAAGGAAGAACCAAAAAATAAATCAAAAATTGAAACAACTTTCCTCATAGAAGCAAAGAGACTAGGAAAAATAATTAAACATGAATATAGGTTGATTCATATGATCTAATGAAAGGAAGAACTAAAAAATAAATAAATAAAATTGAAACAACTTGCCTCATAGAAGAAAAGAGACTAGGAAAAATAATTAAGCATAAATATAGGTTGATCCAAGTTAAGGTAAGATATAATGACCGTAAATATGGCATACTCAATGAAACTCCAAGCTTAAAAGAGTCAAGAATATTTCAGGTTAAGGTAAGATCTAATGACTGTAAATATGGCATACTCAACAAAACTTCAAGCTTAAAAGAGTCGAGAATATTTAGAAATGAAGATCTCATTCCAGAAGACCAAGAAAAATTACGGGAGGAAGTTCAAAAGGTAAAAGAAGATAGGAAGGAAGGAAAATGGGAAATAATTAGGAATCAAAAAGTTACTATCAAGGATAGAGACTAGAAAGATAATAATAAATAGGAATTTGGTAAACTACGGATCCTCTCTTGGAATTGTTGTGGTTTTCCATGGAGAAAAGGGCCTATATTAAGTTGAATCCCGAGTGAAATAGATATTGTATTTCTGGTTGAAAATTAGGAGCATGAAGAATATAAGGTATGTAACATTGAAGGAATTGTATTATGGTCAACATGGAATAAGAAATCCTCCCGCGGAGGGATTGGAGGCATAGCTTGCTACATAAAAATAAATATTTCTCCTCACATTCGGCTTCATAAGAAATACCATCTCAATCAATACATATGGATGGAGATTTCAAATATTAATTCTAATAAGATTTATATAGCACTATGTTACTACACACCTGTCAATTCTACCTTTTATAAGAAAAACAATCTAGATAAAAAAAAAAATCCCTACAAAAAATTAGAACAAGATATTTACAACCTAAGAAATGAAGGAAGTATCCTCCTACTAGCATACTTTAATGCTAGAACTGTAACAATAAAAATATTCTTCTAAGCAATGATTCCAATACTAATCCTCTTTGGCTAGATGAGGACCTTTCCTTCACTAACAGGTACAAAAGAAACTCTAAAGACCTGATCGAGAATTTATTTGGTGTTGAGCTAATCAATATTTGTAGTTCTCAAGATCTAATAATTTGCAATGTTCTAATGAAGTGGCCAAATTCTGACCAAATGACTTGTATCCATGGGATGGGCAGTAGTTTCGTGGACTATGTGATATCAAATATCCATGTATACTACCAAATAGTAAATTTAGACCTTTTAAACAATCATGACCTTCACTTTGATCATATACCTTTAGCCCTAAATCTAAATGTTTTCATGCATAAAATATCCATTGAAGAAAACTATTGTAACCAAAGGCACTTATTTTTTGACAAAAATAAAGTTCATCTTTTCTTAAAGAACTTAAATAATGAATTAAATATCATATCATATAAGAACAATATTGAAGACCTCTATCATAATTTTACTACAGTCTTCTCTACTTATATTAACAAACTCGTTGTTGAGGTGTTAAGTAAAAATAAAAATAGGATGGTCAACCGTTGGTATGACAATGAGTGTAAAATTGTTAGAGAATCAATTAGGGATTCCTCTAATGAGTCTTTCAAATCGAATTTGACAAAAATATATAAATCCCTAATTAAAAGGAAAAAAACATTATATAAATAGAAAGAGAATCTTATGCACCTATCAAAGTTAGATCCTAAGAGATTTTGGAGGCAGATTTTGACTCGTACAAATAAATAAAATAATATGATTCGCCTAAAGGACTAGAACTCCTGCCTCAAAAATATTATGAATCCCTTATTGTTTTGGACAACATTCTGAACTTCTATATAGAGGATGAAGTGTTCTATATAGAAGACATAAATTTTGGTGTTAAGTGACTCACAAAAGGGAAAGCTAAGAACATCGAAGGCTACCAAGATGAAATGTTGAAAATTAGAGGGCCTATCCTCATCCCTCACATACACAAGATCTTCAATTTAGCAGTCATGCATGGATTCCATAAACCATGGACTCAGAGCCTCATTTTTCCTATCTTTAAAACTAGGGATAAAAGTAATCCCTCTAATTATAGGACCATTATGATTAGCCCCATAGTATTCAAACTATACGGAAGTATTATAAAACGAAAATCAACATATGGCTTGAAATCCATGGAAAAAGAGCTAAAGGCCAAGCCAGATTTAGAGGTTATCATTCAACTATATACCATCTTGCTATTCTTAGGATCATTGCAGAGGAGTGTCACAATAATAAAATAAATCTCCTTTCTTGTTTCACTAATTTTAGAAAATCTTTCGACACAGTTCCCATGACCAACTTTTGGAATATGTTAAAAGAGATAAAATTTCCTTCTGAGATGAGAGTTGTCATAGTAAGTCTATATGAGAATGTTATTTCCAAGTTTAGGAACACTAAGGGTTGGTCAAAAGAAAATAACTATAATATAGGAGTCAAGCAAGGTTGTCCCTTGTCCCCTACCCTCTTTGACATGTATAATGTTGATAAGTTAGAATATTGGTTGGAAGACGTTGGTTGTACTGGATCGACTCTTGCTAGTATAGTCATCATCCTTCTTATTTATGTTGATGATATTGTTCTTATGGAAAGGAATCCCTATGAGCTCAGTAAGCATCTAATAATCATCAAGGACTTTTTCTCTAGTATGGGTATGACTATGAAAATTCACAAAATGAAGGTTACGATAATCAGATCCAAAAATATCACCTATGACATTTTCTTATATGACAATGATAGCTTGGAGGAAGTGACTTCATACAAATATCTCGCAATCAATATTCATCACAAGATCAATTGGAACTGTATTGTGGATAAAAGGATCAATGAAGGGTGGAAATATTATTATGGACTTGAAAACAAGTGTAAATTAGCAGACCTTTGGCTATGGGATCAGAAAAAACTCCTCTTCAATACTCGTGTCACTCCTATTATATTATAGGGATGTGAATTTTTAGGATGAAATATCTCTAGAGAATCTTAGAGAAAGATAGAGTAGATCCAAAAGAATTTAATAACTTATATTCTCAAAAGTAAAAGCAATACACCCTATCATATCCTCTTCATAGAAGTGATCCTTTCCCCCATTGAGTGCACAACCATGATTAGGTACTTATTGTACAAGAACAAGATAAACAACATGGATGACAAGAGGCTCCTCAAAATTGCTTCAAACTCCAACCAAAACCTCCAGGGGCTTAAGAGAGGGTGGCATCAAGACACCAAGTCTTGTCTAAATCATTGGGGAATATAGGAATATGTCATTATACAAAATATCAATAATATTAAAAATATCATTACATCTAAATTTAAAGAGTATATGTGGTGCAATAAAGAATTAGAAGATAAAAGGAAGATAAGATACTACAAGGGGGTGGAACCCTAATCTATAACATCAAAAGTATATCTATGTTTTGACTAACTCAAAGAAGAAAATCAACATTGCTAAAATATGAACCAACTCTCACGAGATACATAGTGACACTGGGAATTGGACAATTCTCAAAACATAGTGGGACACAAGAATCTATCATCTTTGTGACACTAATAGGGTTGAAGATGAAAAGAAATTTCTCCTAGAGTGCCCTACGTATATCAAAATTAGATCACAATTTCAAAATATATTTCACAAAAGTGACCTTCCTAACTTCCTAAGTAAAAAAAACTATGGTGATCTTGAAACACTTATCTCAATGTTTTTTAGCACAAAAATAAGATTCTAAAGAAATCTAAGTAATTTATTACCTTTCTTAAGGTGTGATAAACCAATTTCGGTTCCAGTGGACGTTATTCATGATCATAATCATCATCATCATATATATAAACCAATTAGAAGTAAAAAAAAATATTGTTGTAGGGAAAGATTCTTTCTACAACTCGGTGGAAGATGTGTAATTCCTTCTATGATCAACATGGAATTGACATGCAACATTTAAAAAAAATATTAATAACAAAAAAGATTTCAATGTCAATCCATTCAACAAAGTTTTTGGATATATAAACTTAGAAAAACTCCTTAAACCATATTAATTGAATCTTCGACCATTTCTCATGACATTGAAAGAGAATAACCAATGGAATAAGAACAATATCTTGGTTAATATTTTTTGACGTAGAAAGGGTGACAAATAACTTTCCATGTTTATGAGTAAGGCTTCTTTGGTTAGCCATACATTTCTTTCCTAAAAAATGTGAAAGTTGATTTAGGCTAGGCTAGGGTTTTTTTAATATGCAAAGTCGAAAACCCTAGATTGTTATGGGATTCCAAGGATATTGATCTTGATGTGGTTACAAGGAGGATTACCCAAATAAATCATTCTTTATTGTGAAGAGGAACAAATATCTCAGGTACTAGACTATGAAAAATTCCCTTTAGATGCCATTTCTGCAAAATCATGGCCACTTGTTTTAGGAATGTCCGTTTAAGGGTAAGTAAAATGACCTAGGTCAACTCCTCCACCCAGAGACCAGCAACTGGGTAGATTTACTAAGACAGAAATAGTGGGGTCCAAGGTCTGTTCAGAACATATTGTGCCATCTTTAATTGAGGAAAGGATGTAGTATGATCAAAAGGCCGATAAGGTGGAGGCGAAGGAGTCCCCTTTTGTGATCTCTCTGCCCACATAACTCCAAGTGAATGCGCCTGAGAGGAAGGTTATTTATAATGAATCTAATCAACTCCATAGAGCATCAAAAGATCATGATTTCTCCATGTTATTTTTTAAAACCATAGGGGCGGTGATAGATGTGAACACTACTAATGTGAAGAAAATCTTTATTTGGTCCAAGAGGATTCTCTAACGGTTTCAAGGCATAGTCAATTTTTACCTGAATGGGAATTGTTGAGCAGTCATATGGAATGTCCTTGGTTAATATTTTTCTTTTCCAAATCCATTCTATCTCAAAGACTACTTGAATAAGTGTAAAATGGGTAGTGAAGAAGTGGTAGATGGGCATTTTCTATATGTCTCCTTCATAGGGATGATTTTAAGGATGGAAATTTATTTTAAAATGTAGAAACCTTGGTGAATCTTACTAATCCTTCATATGCCAACTATAAATGACTGGCGATATTTTTGTAAAAATATTCAAATTTCTAAGGATTTTATATAGATTTTA
>SNQJ01S0008092.1:42861-70122 GCA_010110895.2 Picea sitchensis
GTAACATGTCCTCATGCAATTGAGACATTATGTCAAGTACATAAAATAAAATCCCTGATTTTCATAGACAAATATTCTAAAACATACTACTTGCAGTAACTTTCAATTACATTGATTGGCATTCATCATTTGAACTATTGTCATCGCTTGAGTTGTGTGCATGCCTCATTTCTTCATCACATGTAGACAATATTGTACTTTGGTTATTTAAACCGATGTTTTCTTGATCGACTTGTTTTTTATGTTTCACTTGTTCATGTTCCATCTACAAACATAGAAATAAGGTGTAATAACTAAGTAGAATATACATGATTGCGTAAATAAAAAAATGTACCATAACAACAAGTGATTCTTAAACAATACACATGCTTAGTCATGCCGCATGTCATGTCTCAAAATCTCTTTTGTTGGTTACTCTCCATACTTTGTTTCATGCATGTTTAATACACCATGACAAAACATAGTCACTATAATTAATATGATTGTTTCTTATTGTTCCATTAATTATAAAACAAGGGAAGTTAAACAACATAGCTACTTACAAATTGTTCATTTAAAACTTGATACTTCAACATATACTCACAATCCTCACTTAACCCAATGTTGATCAATTGTTCGGTTGGCTCTTATGTGTATGCTAGTACCTATTAGAAGGCATCCATGCATGAGTGTAAATTAATTATTTAAATATAAAGATCACGACAAATATGGAATCTTAAGTAATGTCGAAAATGTAGGAGCTCGCAAACTTTACGATCAACCCTTTTATTCCTTGTCATCCTGTCTTATGTGTTGAATGAGTTCCATTTTATTTTTCTTTTCTGCAACAAAACAATTGAAAATTACTATTTCATATGATAATTAAATTTGATGTACATAAACAAATAAATGAATGATTACATACCTTTGATGCATGTTGTTGTTGGGATGCCTCCTCCTATGATACAATTATGTTCATTTATTTTACCATCTCCTTGTACACTTTGTTGGGACATCCCTACCAACATGTATTGGCTTCCCCTCGTTTGTTGCTTGGAATTTTCATAATCTTCCTGAAAAGTGAAAAAGTAGAATAATTTTTTTTAAATGGATATGAAAGTAAATATAGAAAAAAATATATTAATTTGGTAATTTTTTGAACATATTACAAAGAAACATGTTTAGTAATAATACCTTTTAAATGATTTTTTTTGTTATTGTAAGATTTTTCTATTGCAAGTCTCACGGGTCCCATTGACCATTGTTCCGGAAATGCTTCCTATAGTTTATGTATAACCTAATTCTTAGAGTCATTGGATTGATTTTTGTATTGTAAGTGGAAATTATGTCCATATGTTCTTTCCACTATACCCTCAAAGTTTTGTAAAACAATTTGCCCCTCGCATTAACTTCTAACACCACTCCAGATGAATTGATGACCAAGATGTCATCATCATTTACATCCTTCATAATTTTTATCCTCTTAGGACAAAATTCCATTCCATCATTGATCTAGATTGGATCATTATATTATTTATCATCTATCTCAGTACTTTCTAGGTAGAAAAATTAGAGGAATCAACTTGCACGACCATTTTGGCGGTTGGTCCAAATTTGGAAATTTGGGTCCAAAAAATCATCTGAAATATTCTAGAGCCATTTTGAGGGATCAAATGACATTGTTTTATGGTCCAAAACTTACAATAAATAAATATTATATATTCTACACACCGGGACCTTTCCATCAGTGCAAGAGTATTCTCAATCGAAGTTCATATGTGAAATTTATGCCTCCCGCAAGTTGAACTACCGTATTGAACACCATGGTATGAGTGGATGCCACGTCGGCCCCCATTACTTAAACGTGTGGGGCTAGCCACGTAGTGTATTTTCTAAACACTCTAGAAGGTCCAAACGTGATCACTAATTGAGGGTTGAGGAATTCAATACCCTAACCCTAGATGGCCATCACATTATGTTAAATACCAAGCCACTAGGAGGAGAAGGGGTTCCATTCTATGTTACTATATTTTGTTCCATAGCATAACAGAACGACTGGGAGTGGGAAATTAGAGAGAATAATAGAGGGGATTAATGTTATGTAGCAACTGAATAGGCCACAGGTCTCAGGTAACTCCATAGAGAGTGTCTTCTCCTCTATAGTTGCATTATTTCCATACCAGAGAAAAGAGATCAGAGCAACCTCACCTTCTAGTTGGGTTTTCTTCCATAAGGGTTTCCCAGAGCAAATATTTGTGTTATTTTGTGGATTGTGTGTAATTGTGTTTTATTGTTCTCTATTTTTCGTATTTTATATATTTCATGCATAAGCAGAAAATCAACAACTAAATGTTTTGGAATCTAAAGGAATTTAACCTTCATAGTGTAGATTTCAGTTTTATTTATCAGATATGTTATGACGAACTATTATAGTGGAATATCCACGGTAGTTTACAGATCACTCACTATATGTCCCTGCATAACATTAAAAAATGTGAAATCAAGTGTTTAAAACTTATTAGCGATTAATGTTAAGAAATTCATTTTTAGTAAAAAGTCAAAGAAAAACGTCATGTTGATTACCCTTTGATCCACCTAATTCCTCTCTTTGCAAGATTTTCATAAATAGTTTATGCTCTTTTGCACTTAGATTGTGAACAATATTACCGAGTTTCTTCAAGTTTTTTCTCTACATGACACACATTAACCAATACACATCATTAATTTAAATCTATAGATAATTCAAATATATAATTAAATTTTTAATAACACTTAAAGAACTTGTCTCATTCTCTTGTTGGGATGAACTACCATCACGATCGCTACAATAAGTTGTTTTCCTTGAACTTCTATTGGCCATGTTCTATAAAAAAAAATAGGAATCGTTAGATATAGAAATTATGAAATAGTTTTACAAAATAATATGTCGGTGCATATAATAACATAGTATGACTTGGTGTGCTCCACATAACTATACTCATCGGTTCTCATTACTTCTTATTGTACACTGTCAAATACATACACATATGATACTAAAACGAATAATATTTATATTTTAAACTAATCCGTGTTCTTGACAAAAATATACTCATTGGTGTGACATTATTGTACAATGTGCATCGCATGCCGTGATTTTTTTTTTGTAAAAAACTTACAACGACAAGGTTTGGGATCCAATGCAATGAGTGGTACAATTGCAACAAATACTAAACACCCCATATACAAGTAAAAAAACCCTATAAAAATGCATTGCTTGAAAAAAGAAAATCTCCTTGTGAAATATAGAGAGGGGAACCAAGAAAAACAACAAGAAAGCTAGGGCTTCCAGTGCATTCCATATTATTGTAAGTTTGTCTAGTTATCCCCCACCGTTTGAAGTAAGCCTAGATTTTATTTATAATTCATTTATCTGTTCGAATTTATGATATTTTTGCAAGTGTATTTGAATAATTGTTCATTGAATTTTGCAGGATCATGATTCTGGATCGAGTTTGAATGTGCAAGATATTCCACCAGTCAAAAAATGCCACAAGCTCTTATCAGGAGAAATATACAAGAAACAAATGTTTGATGAAAATGGACAACTGCTTTACCCTACCAATTGTAATATGTCATGTTCCAACAACCAGCCTAGGTAAATGGTAGTACACCATGAATTGGATCTCTTTTATGATACCCCAGTAGTATGTGGTTGCTCAAAATGTAAAGTGTTGAAGAAGAACCATGTAAGTGTCACATTGTCTCATTATATTAATGATCGACCACCCAAAGTTGACGGTCTAATACCTCCCACTGTGGTCAAGAATCTAATAGGTGATATAGAAAAGACACGTAGGAACACTTCGATATGCTCCTTTTTTGAAAAGTTGGAAGTCAAATCAACTAAGTTTCTTCCTAAATTGACCAACCCGTCTCCTTTTGTTGAGTTAGCAGAGAGTTCTAGTGAGCTAAAATATGATTTCAATACTACCCAAAACATCTCTACTAACAGATCCAAAAATTTGTATGAGCTAAGAGCAAAAACAACCAAGTACACACCAAAGTCAATTCAATTGTTGGGAGGTAGCGATGACTTCCCTCTTCCCATCCATCTGCAAAGTAAATACTAAACATGTTACAACCGATCTTTGTATGGCACTTGACAGTCTTCCAGGCCTATGCCTGATGTTGGAACTAAATTCTCTTTTTGTGGTAATAGTTATATGATTGTCGAGTCTAAAATAGATGTTGCAAATATTGGATTATTTATCCTTTCACATGTATATGTTCCTCCGAAACAATTAGTAGCACTTATGCAATTTTGTGGTCCTCTTTATAGTCAATTTGATTGCTTGAATATTGTTAAATACAAACACAACATTTCCATGTATAGTATCTGCATGAATGGTTATGCATTTGGAAACTTTAACAAGAAAAACCTATTATATATCAATGGTCGTCCACAAACTCGTGGGAACATTGCAGGGTTCATAAATAGTTGTAAGTTCTCATTATTTAGTGCAAATTGTTCCTTTGAAGANTCCTCTTTATAGTCAATTTGATTGCTTGAATATTGTTAAATACAAACACAACATTTCCATGTATAGTATCTGCATGAATGGTTATGCATTTGGAAACTTTAACAAGAAAAACCTATTATATATCAATGGTCGTCCACAAACTCATGGGAACATTGCAGGGTTCATAAATAGTTGTAAGTTCTCATTATTTAGTGCAAATTGTTCCTTTGAAGAACACTCCAATGACAAATAGTTATTTATGAAAAGGAAGGCATCCAAATCTGTTGTTGTGCATGTAATACGCAGTTCGTCTCTTGGTGACGAGTTGTTAATAAACTATAACTTTCGTAGACTACCAATCGTTCATAAAAAATGCCTTGCATTGGGTCTACCTTTAAATGTCCCTTTGGGGCGTAAGAAAAAGATGATTGAGTAATTGTATTTTTGGATTTTCAATGGAAGTAATGTAAATCTATAACTTAATTCAACATTTGTTTTAAAAAGTGTTTGGTTGCATGTTACAATCATTACATCAAAGATGGAGACTAAGTCCTATAACATCTACACAAGGAATTTTGTTTATTTTATTTATTGTGTTTTATTAATATTTTTATATATATTTAAATATTAATATAAAATTAATTTAATTTAATATTATTTTAACCTTAGCAATTTTTATTTTTTTTCACTTATCAAATCTAATACTTACATGTCCTTATGAGGAGATTCATTAAGTTGGTGGCAAAGGAAAAAATCATAAAGTGGTTTAAAGCAAATTGTCTATATTAAAATTTATTATTGTTAATGATTTTGTTTTCATATTTAATAATTTAAATTTAATAATTTAAATTTTTAAATATATATTTTTTAAATATAACAATTATAAATTTAATTATAAACAATTATTAGGACTTTATCAATAAAATAAATAAATAAAATAAGATTTCATAAGAGTAATTATTCAAATTAATTTTGTCATTCATTCATGAACCAAATCCAATTTTTGCATACATGTTAATACAAAATCAACGAAATGCAATACTTAGCACACTTTTCTAATAGAAGATTCAAGTAATAATTACATACTTTTACATTTTTTTTAATAGAAGATTCATAAAGTTGGTAATAGAGTTAAAAATTGTAAAACCATTTCATCGAAAGTATATAGATCAAAATTCATTATTATATATTATTTATATATTCAAAAGTATATATATCATGTTTATGAGATGGATCACATCTTTGGAAAGCGTCGGATGTCCCGACATCTTTCTCTTTGACGACCATGAGTACATATCTCTTATTAGTGGTTATGAGTCTTTTCATCTGCCTTGCACTAACAAGTGTCGTATTTACCCTCATGATGTGAGCTCTAAAAATATATTCCAGTCCCCCTTTAGTAAGGTGGTATTTGTTCTCATGAAGAAAGAAGACTGTTTTTCTATCATAAAGATAAGGACTCCCCAACACTATGCCACATATATCAAGTGGTACAACATCCAAATCCACTTCATCAATTAACTTGGAAGCAATAGCAAATTTGATCCTACATTGTTTGGTGACATAAAGTTTTGCTTTATCACATACCCAACCAAGAGGGTAAGGCTTTGGATGTGGTTTTGTTACAAGACCCATCTTCTTGACAAGTGCTTTAGACATTAAGTTTACTTGGGAACCCAGATCAAATAATGTATCTATCTTAGAATGTTTAGATACAACTCGTATATGAAATAAGTCATTCCTCTTTCGTTCATCAATATGAGATTCATCATTGGAACTTAAACTAGAATGAAGAGAATCTCTACCTTATACTCCAGCCACTGTGATCTTTCCTTCATCTCTTGATTCAGAACCAAGATCTTGTTGCACTATAGCAACAGTCTTTGTCTTCCCCTTTCCACCGAACTGTTTCGGTTTCTTTTCTGGATGCAGTTTTCAACATTGTTCTTCATCCTGACCGCTCTTCTTGCAATGAGTGCAAGATGGTTTTCCTCCTTCTCTCGTTACTATATCGGTCTTCTTGTCCTTCCTCTTGAACTTCTTGAAAGTCTTGTGTGGGAAATTGGAAGGTTTCTTCGTGGGATCTTCTTGAACATATTTCCCCTTGTTCTCAAGGTGAGTGGCTTGCACACAAACTTCGTCAAGACTAGTGGGGTTAAACAAGAGCAAAGTATGACGAATATAACTGCGAAGTGCGCCAATATACTTCATCAAAGTTTCAGAAGAATCCAAAGGAATATTCAATGCTAGAGATTTCTTCCTAAATTCTTCTGTGAAACTTTGTACAATCTGACCTTTACTCTGTCTTAAATTTTTCCATTCCATCATTGCTTTATGTAAATACCCTAACGGATAGAACTGCTTTCTTACCTCTGTTTTAAATTCCGACTATGAGGAAAGAAGAATACCACACTTGCTTATTTCATGTAGATTTATCTCCCACCATACGCGAGCGATGCCTTCCAACTGAAGAGAAGACAATTGCACTTTAACTTCCTCTTCGTCAATATGCTGAACACAGTAATATACTTCAACATGTCAGATCCAATTGTCTAGCTTTTCAGGATTATCATCTCCATTAAACATAGGTAAAGTAAACTTTACATCAAGATTTAATAATGGTTTCTTAAAAAGGCTTTATGGTTAGAATGATGAGAATGATGAGAATGCTCAGAGGAAGAAGAACTAGAACTTGAAGGTGAAGATGGAGGCTCAAGACGATCTCCTCCAACCCCTTGATTTACCAAAGCATCATCATCTGCCTGTGCTTCCTGTTTCTTCCCTTTCTTATTCATCCTCTTCTCGTAATTTCCATACATTCGTTCGACCATTTCTGACATGCGATAAAAGACCATGTGAAAGTTTTTCTCTTGTTCATCATTGTCCTCTTCTTCCGTCTTCTTGCTTCGGGATGCACAACCAACTTGGAGATTGAACGTCTTAAGAGCTCCTTCACCCTGCTTATACTTGGCCCTAGTAAGCATTCATACTCAACAATTCAATTCAAAGACGACTGCTCTGATACCAACATGATCCAGGATCTTTTCGTCAGGTGACTTATTAAAGAACTGTATTAAATGAGCATAAACTAAAGTAAACCATAAAGAAGGAAAAGCTAAAAAGGAAAGAGACATAATCATGCAATAGGAACACAAATAACTTGATAACAGAGTTCTTCCCTGGTGGACTACGTCTCTGGGTCCTGCTCTCAAATGGGTAGGTCTTTTTATTAACTCCACAAAAGAATTGGGCAAAATACATAAGTATACCTCATTCTGGAGTTAAGTTATAGAAGATTTGCACAGATCAGAAAAATAATGCCACCATTTCGTTCGTGGTGTCGTTTTACCTAAAAATGATTGTCTCCACACCTCAATCCGAGTCTGACACTTTTTGGCCCAAGAGGCACCCTTGCCTCGGTTTGCGTGCCATTGCTCCTGCAATAAATGACTAAAAATATCGGACTGTGTGCCAAAATCTCGAAAATCATGTCCAAGTTCGTACAGATCTGTACGGGGGCACTTGGTCTCACCTCTCATGCTCTTGTGTGTCCCAAAACACTGACCAAAGGGCCCTTCTTATACAAAAATTATGGCAGTTAGGAATAAATGAGGCGCTTGGTGTGCTGGTAGGTGGAGCTAAGTTTAGAGCATAGGTTAGCGGAGGTCCCGGGGTTGAATCCCATGGACTCCTCTCCTTTTAGCGAACTGTTTTGGCAGTTTTTGCTAAATATGACAGACCGTTTTGGCGCACTCCGCTAAATGTGGCGGGGAGGTTAGCGGAGGTTCCGACGATGGTTTAGTTTGGAGAATATGTTGTATATAGCAGAACTACTGCCATATTTGGCAGAGTTCTATTTTATATTTTTTTAATTATTCGGTCACGGGGCCTCCTTGTGCATTTCGGGGGTGCCACGTGGCGGCTTCCTATTGGGCCACGTGGCATCCGTGGATTTTCCCACCTGTGTATGCTAACGCCATTCTGAGCGTCTTGATTTGCTTATGTGTGTTCTAAGTCATTCTTAGCTTTGTCTGAATCCTTTTTGGATCACGCCTTCCCACTGAGAGCTTTTTGGACCACCAAAAGCTTTCATTAATCAACTGGTAAGTGACAGAAGAGTCTCCTCACTTTGTCCTTCTCAATCCACTTTGCCTTGCTTGGATGCATGCCCTTTAATCTTACTCGAAGATAATCAACATCATCCTTGCATGAAGTCCTCGTCCTTCTGTCCAGGATGATATCTTCCTGTAACTCATCCAAGTACTCATGTGCAAACTCATCAAATGAAGGTATTGAAACTTTCTCATCCTGATCTATGGTCATGGTAGGCTAAAATTTTTTCAAGTCATCAACGTTCACAATGGAGTAAATATGCATATAAGGTGGGAGATCTAAACGAAAATCATTAGTGTGGCTTTTCTCCAAAATAGTGAAGGGTCCATATCGGATAGGTTTGAGTTTCTTGCCTTCACCCTTCAATCATTCCTTGCTGATATGAAGCCATACCTGGTCTCCAACCTGAAACTGATGATCAACCATGTGCTTGTCATGCCGAGCTTTATATTGTGCTTGACTCTTCTCCAACTATTCCCTGACTGCCTGGTGTATCTATTGTATCCTCTGGATGAACTTGTGGGCTTTGTCCTCTATTCGTTCTTCATTCACATCGACATATCTCCCATACATCAAGTCCAAAGGAACCTTTGGTAGGTACCCATAACACGTCTCAAAAGGTGAACTCTGAGTGGATGAATGTAAAGCTCGGTTATAAGCATGTTGTAAATAGGGTATCTGTTCATCCCATAACTTAGGATAGTTGTTGCAGTATCCTTGAAGCAAAAGTACCATTGTTCTGTTTACCACCTTTGTTTGTTTGTTGGTCTGTGGATGAAAAGCAGTGCTCCTCTTCAATTTGGTGTCCATCATTCTCCACAAGCTAGTCCAAAAATCCCCAAGGAATCGAGTATCTCGATCCGAGACAATGGACGTGGGTAACCCAAAGTGAACCCAAACATGTTGAAAGAAGATATTAGCAGTCTGCTTAACAACGATCTGCTTTTTACATGGCATCAAAATACACATATTATTGAACCTATCCACTACGACATGCAAATAATCATAACCCCCTTTGGTCATTGGTAAACCCCCTACAAAATCTATGGAGACACTTTCCCATGGATGGGATGGAACATGAAGTGGTGAGTATAGCGCCAATTTTCTATTAGTGGGCTTACAAGTAGAACACATCACACACCCCTTTGCATATTTAGTTACAATTGCTTTCATTTGAAGCCAATAACAAAACCTCTACAAATGAGCCATATTTTTTCCTACCCGAAAATTCCCACACACAAGAGAAGTATGAGCTTCTTGTATCATATGGACTCATTCACTTATAGGAATACATAGCTTCCCAAGATGATAGAGTAATTTTCCCTGCAGACAATAGTTCTCTACCTGTGCACCATGGGTTAGCTTATCATATACTTCTTTAAAATCTTCATCGATGGCATATTGTTCTATATAGCTATCATGAGATAAAGATGTATTCTTCAAAATAATAGAAGCAACAATAGGAGGTCTAGAAATCATATCGGTTACCTTGTTACTTGTACCCTTCTTGTACTTGATTACCAAATGAAATTGTTGTAGAAAACCCATCCATCTGTAGTGTCGAGATTGTTGCAGTTTGGTATGTGCTTAAAGATATTATAAGGGCTTGTGACCTGTATGTATAATTGTTTCCTTCCCTAACAAGTAGTGCTTCCACTTATTTACGCTTTGAGCTAATGCATACAACTCTTTATCGTATGTAGGATAGTTAACAACAACTTGGTTAAAAGTCTCAGAGTGGTAACAGATAGGCTTATGATATTGCATCAATACTACACCCATGGCGTATCCACTGGCATCTGTCTCGATCTCGAATGACTGTTGAAGATTCGACAGTGCTAATACTAGTGCGGTACTGATCTTTTCCTTCAAAATGTTGAAAGCTTTTTGTTGCTTTCCTTCCCACTGAAAAGTGTTCTTCACACTGGTTAAGGCATGCAAAGGAGATGCTATAAAGGAGAATTTGGGAATGAATCTCCTCCAATACTGGATTACACCCAAGAAGCATTGAAATTCGGCTACACTCTTTGGCTCAGGCCATATTACAATTACTTCAATTTTGGAAGGATCAATCTTCAATTGTCCTCCTCCCACGATATGACCTAAGTATACAAGTGCAGTCTTGCCAAATTCACATTTAGACATTTTCACATACAACTTTTCCCTTTGTAAAGTATCCAATACTTGTTTTAGATGCCTTACATGTTCACCCCAAGTCCCGCTAAAAACAAGAATGACGTCTAAATATACAATCACAAAGTCATCCAGGAAAGGCCTGAATACATCATTCATCACATGCATGAAAGTTGCCAGAGCATTGCAAAGCCCAAACGACATAACTAACCACTCAAACAATCCTTGTTTGGTTTTAAAGGCAGTTTTCCATGCATCCTGTTCTGCAACCCTCATTTGATGATATCCACTGCACAAATCCAACTTAGTGAAACAAACAATATTCTTCAACTGATCAAGTAAATCATCTATATGAGGAAGAGGGTATCGATTTTTCACCGTGATTTTATTTAAAGCCCGGTAATCGACACACATTTGCCATGTGGCATATTTCTTTGGCACCATCACGATCGAAGAACCACAAGCAGATGAATTGGTCTTGATGACCCCTTGATCCAATAAGCCTTGTACTTGCTTCTTGATCTCTATCATGTCCACAACTGACATCATGTACATGCCCACATTAGGAAGAGGAAAATCCTGTTGAAGATGTATCTCATGTTGGATTTCCCTCTTAGTAGGTAATCCATCTGGTTCCTGAAAAAATATCATCATACTTAGAAACAATATCAATTAATTCCTTTTTATGAGATGGATCACATCCTTGGAAAGTGTCGGATGTCTCGACATCTTTCTCTTTGATGACCATGAGTACATATCTTTTATTAGTGGTTATGAGTCTTTTCATCTGCCCTGCACTAACAAGTGTCGTATTTACCGTTGTGCTGTGAGCTCTAACAATATATTCCACTCCCCCTTTAGTAAGGTGGTATTTGTTCTCATGATGAAAGAATATTGCTTTTCTATCATAAATATAAGGAGTCACCAACACTATGCCACATATATCAAGTGGTAAAATATCCAAATCCACTTCATCAATTAACTTGGAAGCAATAACAAATCTGATCCTACATTGTTTGGTGACATTAAGTTTTTCTTTATCACATACCCAACCAAGACGGTAAGGCTTTGGATGTGGTTTTGTTACAAGACCCATTTTCTTGACAAGTGCTTCAGATATTAAGTTTACTTGGGAACCTAGATCAAATAATGTATCTATCTTAGTATGTTTAGATACAACTTGTATATGAAATAAGTCATTCCTCTTTCGTTCATCAATATGAGATTCATCATTGGAACTTGAACTAGTATGAAAAGAATCTTTACCTTGTACTTCAACTATTGTGATCTTTCCTTCATCTCTTGATTCAGAACCAAGATCTTGCTACACTGTAGCAACAGTCTTTGTCTTCCCCTTTCCAACGAACTGTTTCGGTTTCTTTTCTGGATGCAATTTCCAACATTGTTCTTCATCATGACCGCTATTCTTGCAATGAGTGCAAGATGGTTTTCCTCCTTCTCTCGTTATTGTAGTTGTATTCTTGTCCTTCCTCTTGAACTTCTTGAAAGTCTTGTGTGGGAAATTGGAAGGTTTCTTCGTGGGATCTTCTTGAACATGTTTCCCCCTGTTCTCAAGGTGAGTGGCTTGCACACAAACTTCGTCAAGACTAGTGGGGTTAAACAAGATAAAAGTATGTCGAATATAACTGTGAAGTGTGCCAATATACTTCATCAAAATTTCATGAGAATCCAAAGGAATATTCAATGCTAGACCTTTCTTTCTAAATTCTTCTATGAAACTTTGTATAGCCTGACCTTTACTCTGTCTTAAATTTTTCCATTCCATCATTGCTTTATGTAAATACCCTAATGGATAGAAATTCTTCCTTACCTTTGTTTTAAATTCTGACCATGAGGAAAGAAGATTACCACACTTACTTCTGTCATGTAGCTTGCTCTCCCACCATACGAGAGAGGTGCCTTCCAACCTAAGAGAAGCCAGTTGCACTTTAAGTTCCTCTTTGTCAATATGTTGAACACGACAATATACTTCAACCTGTCGGATCCAATTGTCTAGCTTTTCAGGATTAACATCTCCATTAAACATAGGTAAAGAAAAATTTACATCAAGCTTTAACAATGGTTTATTAAAAGAGGCTTTATGGTTAGAATGATGAGAATTATGAGAATGATCAGAGGAAGAAGAACTAGAACTTGAAGGCGAAGCTGGAGGCTCATGAGGATCTCCTCCAACCCCTTGATTTACCGAAGTATCATCATATGCATGTGCTTCATGTTTCTTCCCTTTCTTCTTCATCCTCTTCTTGTAATCTCCATACATTCGTTCGACCATTTATGACATGGGATAAAAGACCATGTGAAAGTTTTTCTCCTTTTCATCACGCTTGTCCTCTTCTTCCATCTTCTTCCTTCGAGATTGAACGTCTTAAGATTTCCTTCACCCTGATTATACTTGGCCCTAGTAAGCATTCATACTCAACAATTCAAGTCAAAGACGACTGCTCTGATACCAACATGATCCAGGATATTTTCGTCAGGTGACTTATTAAAGAACTATATTAAATGAGCATAAACTAAAGTACACCAAAAAGAAGGAAAAGCTCAAAAGGAAAGAGACATAATCATGCAATATGAACACAAAGAACATGATAACGGAGTTCGTCATTGGTGGACTACGTCTCTGGGTTCTGCTCTCAAATGGGTAGGTCTTTTTATTAACTCCACAAAAGAATTGGGAAAAATACATAAGTATACCTCGTTCTGGAGTTAAGCTATAGAAGCTTTGCTCATATCAGAAAATTAACGCCACCATTGCGTTCGTGGTGTCGTTTTACCTAAAAATGATTGTCTCCACACCTCGATCCAAGTCGTACACTTTTTGTCCCAAGAGGCACCCTTGCCTCAGTTTGCGTGCCACTGCTCCTGCAATAAATGACTGAAAATATTGGGCTACGTTCCAAAATCTTGAAAAATCACACCCAAGTCTGTACAGATCTATATGGGTGCGCTTGGTCTCACCTCTCGTGCTCTTGTGTGTCCCGAAACACTGACCGGAGGGCCCTTCTTATACAAAAATTGTGGCAGTTAGGAATAAATGAGGCGCTTGGTGCGCTGGTAGGCAGAGTGTAGGTTAGCGGAGGTCCCGAGGTCGAATCTTGTGGACTCCGCTCCTTTTGGCAGACTGTTTTGGTGGTTTTTGCTAAATATGGCAAACCGTTTTGGCGCGCTCCGCTAAATGTGGCGGGGAAGTTAGCGAAGGTTCCGACGATGGTTAAGTTTGGAGGATATGTTGTATATAGCTGAATTGCCACCATATTTGGCGGAGTTCCATTTTATATTTTTTTTAATTATTCGGTCATGGGGCCTCCTTGTGCATTTCAGGGGTGCCACGTGACGCCTTCCTATTGGGCCACGTGGCATCCGTTGATTTTCCCACCTGTGTATGCTGACGCCATTCTAAGTGTCTTGATTTGCTTACGTGCATTCTGAGTTGTTCTTAGCCTTCTCTGGATCCTTTTTGGATCACCTCTGACCACCCCCCTCCACTAACAACCTCCATTATAACCAAAGAAGGGAGGAATTTTTTGGGGAGGTTCCGTAAAAACTCCCACTAAAAGGTGTTCTCCTTGTAGTGTATATTTTTAAAGCCTTTGTGGGAGTGTGATTGACTATGTAATTAGCACAATTAATGGTTTCTGCCCAAAAATGAAGACTTAATCCTTTAGATTTGATCATACAATTAGCCATTTCCTTTAATGTGAGATTATTTCTCTCAACAACACTATTTTGTTGTTGTGTATATGGAATGGTATGTTGTATTTGAATGCTCGTTGCAATGTAGTGAGTTGTAAATTTGTTGTTAAAATATTCACCTCCATTGCCAGTTCTTAACTTATGTAGTTGATGTCCAAATTGTTTTTGTACAAGGGCCTTGTACACTAAAACATGTCAAAAAATCCACTCTTAAGTTTTAAGAAATAAACCCAAGTGTGTCTAGAGAAGTCATCAATGAAAGTTAAGAAGTATTTGAACCCAGAGAAAGAAGGAGAAGGAAGTAGACCACACAAATTATATGAACAAGTTTCAATGGGAGCAAGGCATGCCAAGATGCATGTTTGTCAAAACTATTTCGATGATGTTTGCCAAGAACACATCCAACACAAACACCATCTCTGCAAGAAATGAGAGGAATATCAATCACCATATTTTGATTACGTAACTGCTACAATGAGTGGTGTTTAGATGACCAAATCGCTCATGCCAAATTTTTCTCAAGTCATTGCTATGAGCAATAAAAATGATGACCCAAAGTTGTCAAATCTGCACGACCTGGTATTGTGATCAACAATTCTAATTGCGAGGATGTGATTAGGATCTTTTAAATCGTTGATTACAACTTGGTGAGGTGAAAAATCTATTGTTTTACCTTTACTTGAATAAGTGGTTTGATATACTGATAGAAGGTTGCAGGAGAGACTTAAAACACATCATACATCATTAAAATTACCATAATCTAGTTCAATTGTTCCAGACCCCACAACACTAAGAGATCTATCATCACCAACACATATTCTTTTGGTGTTACATTCATTAAGAGAAGGAAAATGGATTTATCCTTGGCTATGTGATAAGATGCTCCATAATCAATAATCCACTCATTATAATATGAAGTATATGTTGCATTGAAGGAAAAACTAGAAGCATAAGTGCATGTCCATGAGAAGAAGAAGAAGAATCAAGATTGATGGTGTGCTTCTTCATTGTTTCTCCTAAGGCCTCAATCTTCTTAAAACATTTAGACTCTAGATGACCATCTTCCCCACAAAAATTGCAATGTCTCTCAGTCTTCTTACTTTTTTATTTAGGTCATTTTCCACCATTGGGAGTAGAAGTTGGCTAAGAGGGTTTGGGATCCTTATTTTGCACATTTTTGCAAGGATGTTGCTTCTTCATATGCCTTGATAATTCCTTCCATTGGGCCACCAAAGATTTGTTAGATGTATCTGTAATGTTGATTACTCCAAGATGCAAGAGCATATCTTGCTCTCTAATCAAAGAATCACAAAAATATCCAGGATGTTGGAAATATTGTTGTCATTGATGTCAAAGAAAGGGGGAGACTACAAATGTGCAAGATAACAATTGCAAGATGGAGATTGTTGGAAATATTGTTTTTGGATTAATGATGTTCAGTTTGGATACCCTATATTTGAAGGAATTTTTACTCTAGATACCTAGATCAAATGGGATCATAGGTTATATGCTTGGAAAGTTTATTATGATACCTTTCCAATGGTATATGGCATTCCCTCTAACTCCCTAGGAATGAGGAGATATGAATTTTTCCATCCGACAACCCAACAAATTTTTTTAGGTCAACTCAACAAGTCTTTACAGGTTGGTCCTGAAAATGAGGATAAAATTACTACAAATATAGGATGGATGTGCACATTTGTAGTGCAACCAAGAAAAAGATAAGTCCAAGGTGCGCATAAGTGTTTTGAGGTGCGCTAAAGGAGTTGGGGTGTCTTTTTGGGGTCTAAAGGTGTGCAAGAGGAGTCTTCTTGGGATTTTCTTGTTCTTAATGTGTGCTATGAATGACTGAAGGTCTGTGATTTTGCGATGTTGATTGTTTTGAGGTTGTGATGATGTAGTATGGGATCATATTCTGGGAATGATGTTATGAAGCTCGCTATGGCATGAAGGCTACATGTGACTAGGGTTTGAAGGATTGTCTATGGAATGAAGCATGTAGGTGAAGTCAGAAGTGCTCTGTGTATGAAGATATTTGATTGGTGTCTACACATATCTTATTGAGTTGGTGCTTTTGTGAGGGGATTGGTGTCTCCAATAGGTTGGTGCTTGCAAATATTGTAACAATAGGTTGGTGCCTACAAGTACTGTTGAGTTGATGCTCAATTGAGGAGTTTGGTGTCTCTAGTAGGTTGGTGTCTACATCTTGTTGAGTTCGTGCTCAGTTGAGGAGATTGGTGTCTCCGGTAGGTAGGTGCCTACAATCTTTGTAACAGTAGGTTGGTGCCTACAAACATTTATAAATATAAGTTTTGTCGTTTTCTCCCGATTGGATTTCCATGTTAAACTATGTGCATTGTGATTTGAGTTTATATGTGATTATTTTTTCTCAACTAATGAATGGTTAAATAAAATAAAAAGAATCGTATACTGATTCACCCCCCCCTCTCAATATAAGCATAAGTTCAACACAAGAGAGGGTGCTTTGTAAGCATTCCCGAGAGCTTCTCTGGTGGTTTGAAAAATAGATACAAAAATAGTATATGCACTACCAAGCTTAGCAAGAATAATACATATACCATGGTCATCCTTCTTTTCTATTTTATATTGTTCAACTAAAAGTTCGAGTGTTTTGAACTTAGATAGATAATATTCAATACAACATAAATCAATAGGATTTAAAGAAATCCATTGGTTTTCAAGTTGGTGGAATTGAATCTCGTTATGTTTACAAAATATTGTTTCCAGGTTTTCCTAAGCTTCATCTAGGTCATCAATTCCTTGAAGGTGAAACCACAAATCACTAGAGATTGACATTTCAATTATTCCACATGCTTTGTCATTTTTATTATCTCATTTGGCTTTATTTGAGGCATCAACGTGGGTAGTTTATTTTCCCAAGTTAATCCAATGAAGTTGTTTACTTCATTGTAGATCCTCCATACGGGATTTCCATGAGAATTAGTTTGAATTGGTAAGCAAAAGATCCAGTAGAGTCCTTTACTTTATAGTGCATTCTCCATACAGGATTTCCATGAGAATTAGTAAATAAAAGATCCAGTAAAGTCCTTTACTTCGCAGTACATTTTCAATATGTGATTTTCATGAGAAGTAGTTTGAATTCGTAACCAAAAGATCACCTGGACTACCCATATTAAAATATGCAAGTAATATGGCTTCAAAAACCTAAATTGACCATATGGATGGAAAACTAAAAAAAAAGGTAGTTAAAAAAAACACCAAAAATGGATTTTGAGTGTCAAAGTTATGTCCTTTTAAAAAAATGCATAAAAAAAAGGTAGTTAAAAAAAACACCAAAAATGGATTTTGAATGTCAAAGTTATGTCCTTTTAAAAAATTGCATAAAGGTAACCAAGATGTCACGTGGTAGGTATAGGTTGGCCCTTGTGGTGATGGATGCACAATGAGGTTGTTGAGTTATATATATATATATATATATATATATATAATTTTCCTTCTTTAACTTTGCCTATAAGTTCAATTTCACAAATAAGATACTTTTACGTGTAGTGACCTACTTTTATAAAATACGTAAAAATCATTTTATAATGAAGTTACTTTATAAATTAAAGTTGCACGTCAAAAGTAACTATAAAAAAATAAAAATCAAAGTTACTTTATAGTGGTTGACTTTTATAATTTAAATGAAATGTATTTTACAATAAAATTATGTGATAGGTTAAAGTTGCATTATTTTTTTCAAAAAGTAATTTAATGAAAATAAAGACTTGAACTCAATACCTCTTATTTAATAAAGTAACTTTCAACAAAGTGAGTTGATACAAAATATATAACATATGTTATGAAGGAGGAGGGGCCCTTTTTTCTTACTCTTTTCCTTGAAGTGCATACTTAACCCAAAAACCTTTGTTTATTCCTGCAAAAAACTTCAACACAACTGCACACAAAAGAAAATGGAATTTTGAAAAAATAAATTGAAACTTAACAATATCAAGGTTAGATCTTGGTTGGCCTATCTGGAAAATGCAAATTTTCTCTTTATTTCCGATTCACTAAGATTGCATCAAGCGCAAAGAAAAAAACATACACAGAAAATAAAACATTTTTTGTTTTGATTCTGGTTTGCCAAGATCTCACAAAATGCATGACAAAGAGTATACTTATGTCAAAAAAAATTGCAAATTGAGAATATAAACAAAAAACTAAAATATTAATACAACACACACACACACACACACACACATATAGTAATGAAATTGTATACCTCGAGATCTAACAAATATGGTTATATCTTGGGTAAACATAAACATTTTCGGGTGAAACGAAAAGTGTTTCCAACTGAACGAAATATCTCAGATGTGATGGACTAACTCACTCAACCTAGAAATGCACAAAACTAGTAGAATATATAAATCATTTTGTACAACACAAGTTCATGATCTCGATCAACAACGAGAGCGAGTCTTCATTAAGGGTTTGATACCATGTTTGACAAAATGAGGTATTTCCACATAGTTCAAACAACTTGCAACCACCCACCCAAATAGATAAAAGATCAATATAGTAGTGTATTACATGGTTAAAACCCTCGAAGAGGGAAATCGTCCCTGGCCCCAACCAACACAACCACTTGCGGCAATATATTAATGCAATAGGAAAAAAAATTTACTAAGAGTTTCTTACAATTGATCATCATCAAATGACCCTCCATGCTCTTTAAATAGAGATCATGGCCCAATCAGTTTCTAGGCCACAAACCAATATAGTCATTAGTATCAAGGAGAATATGAATCATCATATCACTTTATGTCTAGAAGAATATGAATCGTTGGATCACTTTATCTCTAGAATATATAGTGGCCAACAGATTAAATTACAAATTCACACTAATGCATACTAAGGAAACACACTTTATCTAAAGACACATTAGACCAAGTTGATATTGAATAACTCATAAGTGTCTAAATAATCTAGCATAAACTAAATTGAATGGTGCTAATGTTTCATACATAATGTTAAATCTAGGTGACTTGGCCTTGTCATGATAAGGGGAAGCTAGTTCAAAAACAAATTGGCCTTACAAGATTTGGATGGGATATCCCATACCCAAGGTGAGAGAAGGATTATTAAACATCATAGAGGGGATTTTGGTGAGTTTATGCATGTATTAACTTAAAGAATAGTTTAAAATGAAATGATACTTACAATATTCAACTCATGCACTTGTTCCAGAAGGATAATAAGTCAAATAATACAGTAAGAGTCAAAGGTCAAACTCTCTACACATTTTGGAGGTCAAAAATCTCAACTAAGGTAATAATGTTTGAAGAGCATGAAGTAATGTTGAAGTTATAAACAAAAAGGTACTTGGTTGTAGTTGAAGGTTTATGCATAATATAAGAGGGTCAATGAAGAGGGGAAGCCTAAAATACTTTAATAAAAAAACCCTAGTGACCATCCTATACAAAAACCTATTATGTCAACCTCAAATCTCTGTTGTAAATACTCTTGTCCCTGGTTTAAGGGACATCCCTACAATGCTCAATTTTTTTTTTATGATTGAATACATATGCCACTGCGAGTATGAATCTTAACTTGAGGAGGAAACTCTTTTTTCACAATTAGATAATGACTATGAGATTCTGATACTAATCCCATCCACCATTAGAAATATAGGAGCCATCTATCTCCCATGTTATAGTGAATGGATTAGCAAGTCTTGATACCTTCAAGTTTCATGCTTGGATTAAAAATATAAAGGCCCCTCATCATGGTTGATCCTAGAGGTAATATAAACATTTTTAATAATAAGTAGGTTAATTAGTTAGTCATATGGGTTAGCTCGAGTGGTTTAGTGTTGTGAATTACAAACAAGAGGTCATGAGGCCAAGGCTTCGAGAATATATATTGAAGAAGATATTGTTGGGCCTCACTCGATGTCCCCAAAAAGGTTAGGTTGCCAAAAAAGCAATTGGTCGGTTTACCTCCAGTACCATCCTTAAAATGAGGGGAAGTAACTTGAGGGTTTCCTGAGATGTGAATTCCATTGGGAAAAAAGGTATGTTAAGTAGTTGGGATTCCATATCAATACATCTAAATGGTAGTGTCTCGATCAACATACCAAGCCATAAACATATCCAATTTGAAGTGTAGTGCACAAGGAAAAACTTAAAGTGGAAGACTATGACCTTAAAGATGAATTTATTATAAAAAACATTGGAGTAGTATTTATTGGGTATTCAATGAATTGCTTCCTTGGGAACCTACCCCATTAATCATTGAGATAAATTCCTCTCATTTAACCAAGATGTTTTCTATGCACTAGCAAAGCCATACTACCTAAAAGTGTATAGATTGTTCACTCCAAGCACATGTTGAAACTTCTAGAGAAGGGCCACTTTAACTTTATGTGTCGCTATAATAAACATAAATTACATTAATTTTTTTATACGAAGGCACATCATTCTCAACAAACTCATATTCCAAACCTTTCTACACTACTCCATAAATATAAGCTGGCATTTCAAGATATTCATACAAAACTTCCACCTAACAAGGTTATGGAGCATGTTTTTGAGCTCAACCCTACCAAAAATTGCATTGGTTTGTCCGTGATGATATGGTTATTTTCAAATGTTTGAGTTTGAAAGGCTTGTTAAGGAACTCTTAGAAGATGGAATCATAATTCGTAGTAAGATCCCTAATGTTGGTTTTGTTGTCTTAACAAGGAAAATGATGGTTCTTATTGAATATGTATTCATTACTGAGCACTTAATTGAATCACTATAAAAAATAAGTTTTTCATCCCCCAAATTGATTATTTGATGGATAAGCTACATAGTGCCAAGTTTATTTTTATGATATTTAACTTCGTTTTGGTTATTACCAAACACTTGCACAACTCAAGGAATGAGAGAAGATTGCATTTAGGATTCATCAAGGCCACCGCCATATCCAGGTGATGCCATTTGGCCTCTATGATGCTTCTTGTACATTTCATGTGACAATGAACAAAGTGTTTAATAAGTATCTCCACAAATTTATCTTAATCTTATTTGACAATATATTCATATGTAGTTAAAGATTCAAGTGGCATTTGGAACATTTAGATATTTTATTAGTTAGTTTAGTACAATAGAAGCTATATGCAAAAGAAATGAAGTGTGAAATTTCCAAGCCTTCCCTAGAAAATCTTAGCGATATGATCTATATAGAGGGTGTTTGTAGTAATCTTGAAACTATTCAATCCATTCAAGAGTGTACAGTGCCTATTACCCTTAAGAATATCTAGGTATTTTTGGTCTTAGCAAGCTTCAATTGCCATTTTGTATGGAATTTATCTATTGTTGCTCATCGTCTCAATGACTTAACAAAAAATGATGATTTTCGCTAGTCAAGTGAGGAAGAACAAGCATTTGAGAATATTTTTAATTTCTAGTTTCTCAATCTCTCAAAATACCTTGGGAAGTAGAAATAATTATGTCTCATGTCCCCATTTTTGGATTCCCTTATTATATGGTTAGAGTCACTTCGGGAGGATTGAGTCAACCAAGTCAGAGGGGTGAGACTATGTCATCAATGAGATCAGAAGGTTTGGATGAGTTTTATGGAGCCCATATTAGTTTACTTACCATTATTCATCATCAAGATCATTTCCGCACAACTTGTTCATGGTTTTGTTGCATTCCGACGATTTTCGTAAAACAAGGTTATTAATTGGCATATTTTAATTAATTACACTAAAGGTACTATATGGAGCTTGTTTCTAGGAGAAATACCTTAGTGTAATAGATTGTTGGAATTGAGGCGAAAACATCTACAAGATGGGATGATGAAAAGTGACTTTCAGTCGCCGGAGAAAACATAAAGGTGAATTAATCACTTTTTGGAGTAAAAAGGTTCATTAAATTAATAAAGTGATTTTATGAGAAAATATTAAAGATGAATTAAAAGTCACTTGAAGGGAAAAAGGTGAAAAGGGGTATAATAGAGAGATAAGGGATCATATTCTCTCATTATTGCATATTGTGAATTGGAAATTAGAACCCAGAGAGGATTCAATCGACTTCCTTCTTGTTTGGTGGCTTTTTGGATGAAACCATTGCCATTGACAGAGTTCAGTGTTGAAAGACACGCCCTAGTCCGTAGAGAGGACCACATAGGTTATTCATTGAGATACAAGATTAGATTATATCAACAAGGAAGTCTAGTATCAACTAGGGCGCAAATTTTCGAGTTGCAGCGGGAGGTTTTTGGGAAGGATTTATGAGTGTTTTGGGTCGCTTGGCCCAACCAAACCGAAAGATCCAAATTCCTTCTGACCCATTCGAGAGGAGACCAGGGTGCTTCAAGTGAGATATATGTCACACCTTTTCGATGGGTAAATCTCCCAGAGCGTGCCAGTTTGTCAGTTTGCAATGAGTGGGGGTCTGGACATCCATTCAGGGTTCTAATTGAGCAACAATGAACGAGTGTTTCATCTCAGAGACTAGGAGAGTATGATAGAGAGAAGGGTGACCCTTTAGAGACAAATCTCAACCCATTCTAATGAGTATTTCCACCAGGGCGAACTTTCCATTCATTTCTGACAGTTGTGCAATGTATTTTTGAGTGCATGTAACTCATTCTTCCGTGCATGCAGTGGATCGACCCAACAGATCTCAGATCCATCTATCTACATTCATTATTTGTATTTATCACTATTTTTCTTTGTATTCCAACAAGATCTCCATGTATAAATATCTAGCTGAAGAGTTTTCCATGCAGCTTGTTCTTGGTTTCATTGCATTCCGACGATTTTCGTAAAACAAGGTTATTAATGGGCATATTTTAATTGATTACACTAAAGGTACTATTTAGATATTGTTTTCGGGAGAGATAACTTAGTGTAATAGCTCGTTGGAATCGAGGCAAAAATATCTACAAGATGGGATGATGAAAAGTGACTTTCAGTGACTGGAGAAATCATAAAGGAGAATTAATCACTTTTTGGAGTAAAAAGGTTCAATAAATTAATAAAGTGATTTTATGAGAAAATATTAAAAATGAATTAAAAGTCACTTGAAGGGAAAAAGGTGAAAAGGGGTATAAAAGAGAGATAGGGGCTCATATTCTCTCATTATTGCATATTGTGAATTGGAAATTAGAATCCAGAGAAGATTCAAGCGACTTCCTTCTTGTTTGGTGGCTTTCTAGATGAAACCATCTCCATTGACAGAGTTTGGTTTTGAAAGACCTAACCTAGTCTGTCGAGAGGACCACATAGGTTCTTCTTTAAGCTACAGGATCATATTATATCATCGGGGAAGTCTAGTATCAGCTAGGGCACAGATTTTCCAGTTGCAACGAGAGGTTTTTGGGAATGATTTATCAGTGTTCTCAGTCGCTAGGCCCAACCAAACCGGAAGATCCAAATTCCTTCTGACCCATTCGAGAGGAGACTAGGGTGCTTCCAATGAGATAGATCTCACACTTTTCCGATGGGTAAATATCCTAGATCGAGCCAGTTTGCAGTGCATGGGGGGCTGAACATCCATCCAAGGTTCCTATTGATGCTTGAATCTGTTAGGAACGAAATGGAAACCTCACGAGGATACAAATCCCCCTACGTTTTTATAGAGGTGTGTTGAGGAAAAGGTATGGAAAACCTTACTCAAGCATTTTCAGATCTTGTCGAGCTAAGACAAGATAGTTGGTAATGTCACCTGGGGTTTATAGCCTAAAAACAAATCACTTGATCCACAAGTATTAAGTACAAAGGATCAAGGGTAGTTTTTATGTGCTATATATAACAGTGCAAAAGAAATAAACTTAAACAAAGTTACATGAATATGTATAGAAATTACACAAATGCGTACATGGAGATAAATGCAAAAGAATGAACCATATCATTAAAACACATGTGTGAGACTGAAACAATAATCCGATTTTTCATTTATTTCATTCTGAGATACAAAAATGAGTTCTCTTTACAAACCCCTGCGAGGGTAGGGACCAAAGTCACATTTAGAAGCCTTCGATGGGCACCATACAAAAAGACTTTGACAACAAGAAGAAAATTGAAGCTACAGATCTGGATCAACTTACCACAAAATGGTGTCACTTGACTCTGCAAGATATTCTTTATCAGTCATGAAATTCAATTCATACATAAACAAGAATACATAGAGTGCCAAAGATAAATCATACACCTTTAAAACAAGCTGTTGAAATATGTGATTCAGTTTTTTGAATCTTGTTGCCTTCAATAAGACCATGATGTCATCAAGAGGGTTAATCCTTATAGTAAACTCAAAATGAATGAAAGTTGAAAATATCTCACTAGTATAGAGAAAATCTTATAGTTGTAGTTCTCCTTTTATTCTCTCCTTTTGTCTCTTCATCTCATTGAGCTTTTATTCCTTCTCCATAAGTTATGGTAGTTCAACTACCTTTCTTTAGTTAAGCCAAATTAGCTTAACTAATTAGTTGAGACAAGTAATAATAGTATATATAAATAAAGGTCTAATTAATAATAACTAAATAGGTGGGACCCCTTGTGACTCCCAATTATTTCTTTTAATAATAATCAAACATGAAATATAAATCTCAATCATTTGATTTCAAATATATCCTCCTTGTAACTCCCGTTCTCATAATTATGATCAAATATTTTAAATATAAGCAAAATATAATATGACTATGTCCAAAAGTATCATATCCATGCTGTCCCCAAAAAAACTGCCTAAATATATGCTTGTTGTCCAAAACTTTGTCAAAGTAAAAATATTGTCTTCAACATAAAAAAATAACATTAATCATCATCAAAAACCATATTTACTGTGAGAGGCATTTGGCCTCTTTTCATTGCTATCCCCTTTTGATTTTTTTTTGTGGCAGCCTTTGGCTGGTTGGAACCTTGAGGCTAAACTGCACTGATAACATGAGAATAATCATCCTTAAGATGAAGGCGGGAGGACACAGATTTGGAAGACTCTTTGGATGAGTTGGAGGGAGTGGCTACTCCTTTTCCTTTGTCCTGCATAGTCTCAGGGACATCGGTTTTTAATCTCTTACTAGCATGAGATGACTAGACGGGTGAGACAACATGATCAGCTTGGGAAATTTGATTCTTTGGTAGTGGTGGAAGGGGTAATGGCGAAGAAGTGGTAGGCCAACCGTGGTGATGAACAACAGGATGGTGGACAATCTCTTGCCAACCATTGTTGGTAGGTGGTTCTGGTCACATTGATACATGAGGAGGGACTCAGATACCAAAAAAGTTTTGATGTGATTGGAAGGGAGGTCTTTCAGGTCAAGGCTGGAGGATCCCTTGGCCTACTAGGTTGAAGAACCCAGCTTGGAAAATATGGTTCAATTCCTATGGATCAACGTCAAAATGTATGGAAAACCCCTCTGCCAATTTCATCTGCCTTTATTGCCTCTGCCATTATTGCATATACTGAAGAAACTCATCCTGAAGCAATGTTCCAATTAGTTATGAAAACTCTTGAAAATCCATGACTCAACCCTACCTATATAAATACAAAGGTTGGCTCTATCATTCTCAACAAAAGCACATGCAATCAATCCATTCATCATACTACTCAAATCAATAATTAATTGCTATTGAATAGGGAATGATAGGGTTATTGGGAAGATGAGGGGTTTATAATGAATGAAAAGTGGTAGCATGGACGTGAACCACCAGTGGATACTGGTCAAGCAAACACAGATGAAACTTCCATATAAAAACAATACTTCCATTTCCAAATTTCAAACGCCAGTCACTTCCTTTTCCTTTTTATTATTTATTTTGAAATGTCATTCACAATAATAGAACATGGAATTAAAAAATGAATCTTGGAAGATGGTGGGATTGTAAGGAGAGAAAAATTGTATAATGAATGGGAAATGAGATGGACACTGTTCCATTAAATAAAATAACATTTGTTCTTTAAAGTGACATACCCTTAATTGCCAAAACAATTTTTTTTAAACTGTAGGCAATCTCAAAGTTAAAGACACAACAACTTCCATATCAAACCCAAAGTAGAACTCCAGGACTGTCAAACTCATCCAGTTAATTAATATCTTCTCTTCATTCATGTTTGATCGAACAACAACACAATTTATATACAAACTATCCATAATTCCAACTAACAACGACCATGTTTAGATCACTTAGAGAAGACATGGGGAGGTTGAGGAAAAGAACATGCCATCGAACTTAATCATTTACATCAACCAAATTCAATTGATATACAATGGACTGGGTTTAAGACCCTCTATTCTATTACCTGGTCACCCTTTCTTCTTCTAACAATCAAACAAATCCAAGCATCGTTGAACCAAAACAGTTATAACCAATTTCTTCCCACTCTACACTTTATTTATTTTTATTTGCAGAGCTCTTTTCATATGATGGACTATCAACATAATCATTCCATCAATTAAAATAGACCACATCAAGCGCGCAATGGAGTGTAACATAAGACAAAAAATTTCCAACATACGAGGCTGGTATATACTTTCAATATTTGCTATGTGATAGGCTAGGTTCAAAACCCTGGTGTTCCTTTTTTTTATTCACTATACGGCCTTAAAAAATGACCAAGACTCCTGTAGGTAGTCAGCCAATGAACCAAGGAGTTATGCAAGTAACGAATCTCTCTACTGTCGGGTTAAGACATAACCATTTCAAAACCCAAGTTCAAGTCCGCAATAGTTATGACAAGGGAGAAAGGGGTCTGAACAACTAGGTGGGTGAGACAATTCTGCAAGTGGGATTTTTAACATGAAACCAAAACCTCCAACAATTTTACAACAAGATTTGACACAATCGCTTCCAAGGTGACTGCCA
>SNQJ01S0008092.1:80865-96845 GCA_010110895.2 Picea sitchensis
GATCTATCTACGACATCTGCATCTATTTGGCCCTCAAATATGGGAATGTCAAAGTTTACTTGTACCTTAAAAGGAGTGGTGCCTCCAGAGTGGATGTTGGATGTCGATGCGCCGCTAGTGGGAATCCGTTGAAGAATCTGGGCAAAGTTGTTCATCATCGCGTTCCTTTGTTTCTCGAGGGCCTCCTCGAGCAACATTTTGATAGGATCTCCTGCTCCCTCATATTTATTTTCTTCCCCCATGGGCGGTCATCGGGTTTTGCGAGACTGATCTTGCAAAGGTTCAACCAGATCGAGCCCCAACTCCTTATACCCTGACCTCGATGGGGACATGCAAAGAAAGATCGAGAACGAGCAGACCGCTCTGATACCACTGATCTAGATTTATGTAGGAACACAATGAAATACATAAATACACATAAACACAGAGATGCAGCGGAAATAAGACTTCATTTCATTAATAACAAATGACTGAAAAATGCTTACAAACATAATAGAAATAAACTAGCTAGGGCGCTGGTAGCTTATCTCCGAGAAGAGATCTGGCGGCTACTGGCCTCTAAACTCCTTGTTACAATGAGGCTCGAAGGCCTATATATTATTGAGAAACAAGGAAAACCCTACACATCCAAAAACCTAACCCTAGGAGATGAAATGCCAGAATATGGGCCTCGTTGGGGTAAATTGGTACATCAATTTCCCGGGGTCGTAACTTTGGCATACTATCTCCGTTTGACACACATGATACATCGTTAGAAATATCTATTCGAGGACTACATTGCTAAGAGCGAACATTGAGATTAGAATGGACTCATATTCACTAGAGCGTTCATGCCCAAAAAATGTCGTTTAGGGCCTCAAAATAGCTCCGGAAGTTCAGGACTCGAAGAACTGCTAAAAATTGTAAATTGTGCTACAATTAAGGAAACTGAAAAAATTGAAAGAAACAATGGTGTGGGTCCAAGTGGAATAGGCAGGTGGCCACCAATATCCACCTAGATCATGACGTGAGTGTTCTTTCAGCTGCATAATAACTTGAAATGAATCCTTTCAGAGAGATGACAATAATATAATCTTTGGAAAATTGTGCTTTAATGCAATTTAATGAAAACTCTCCTCGATCCCTTCGCTATTAATGATGATCTTTTCAAATATTGCATGATTGATTATTAGTATTAAACCACATTTAATGCATATTTGGAAAAGCATGAATATGGCGGGGACAGACACGAGCAATTTTGAATATGGAGCCTTTTGTGAACCCGCCAGCTCGGTTTTTCGCGAGCCCGTGGATATGACCGATAAAAAATAAGCTAAGTGTTGCAAAGTGGTCGATCGGACTTGGATACAGGAGAAATGAAATATTTAGGGGCTCGGTACTCGTGACAAGTCTTACGGTCATAATGTAGGTCATGGAACTTTGGGTGCAAAGTGGAGATCATGGAACTCGGAAGATGAAGACTTCAACTTGTGAACCCGTGAAGTTGCAAAAATGGTTATGTATATTATAACAAGGCGGTCAGTCGGACTCATGACATATGAACATGGATGGGGATGAAGACCCGCGAATCCGTCTACCCGCGAAGCCATGGATTTTTGAAATGCGACTAAGTATGGTAAATAAAAAGGGATAAAAGAAGGGAAAAAGAAAAGGGGAATAAGGGTAGGTATAAAAGAGGGAAAAGAAATGGAAAAAAGGAAGTTGGGAAAATAGAAAGGGAAAGGAAATTTCAGAAGCAAGAATTGATCTCAACAGTTCCGACTGAGCAGCAGTGAGCCAATGTTTCATTTGAAAGGATGGGAGAGTGTGCTAGGGAGCAGGTCGACCCATCTGAGATAGACATCAACCAGTTCCGTCGATTATAGCCACCAGGGTGAATTATCTAGTCTTCTGTAGCAATTTGGCAACGTATTTTTGGTTGCATGCAGCGCCGCATTTCGTGCATGCAACAAATCTTCATTACAACTTCCAAATCCATCTACTTACCAATATTTATCAGTATTGTGTTTGTATGCCAGTTAATATCCTCATCTATATAGATCTAACTAAAGTGATTTGTTGAGTTTCCGCATTTTGTCTTGTATTTTCCATTATATCGCTGAATAAATTTTTTGAGCTGGTTATAGTCCCAAATCTATTTGCATGCACTATATATAAACCTTAAAACACAACAAAACACATGTAGAAACCTTAAAAACTCAGCCATGAACCTTAGCACATTAGATCTGAAAAATAGATCCATAGAGTTAGTAGTTGATATCCAGATCTGAGGATATGGGGATATTACAGTTGTATCAGAGATGGTTTTCCTGCCAGCCTAAGGGGAAAATCAGTGAGGAGTTATTTTAGATTGTTTTCGCTAAATTTCAACGGTGATAACTTGCACTTATATCTTCAAATGTAGTAGTAGAGAGAAAAGTTTAGAGCAGATATGGAGGAAAACGTGAGGAATATTCGTAATATGCTTGCACATGGGTGACAACAGTTGAGGAAGGCTATGGAAAGCCTTCAAAACAATGCAGGGATCAATGGAGCTAGTGGTTCAAACATGCAACAAACAGGACAAAAAGGACATGATGAAGAGTTTGTAGACTGTTTGAGGGAGTATCAGAAGCTGGGTACAACATTTCATGCAGACATGTCATTCAAGGATTTTTGCACCATCAAACATCTTGAGTGGTATGAACCCCAAGTATCAATGGAAAAGAAGGTGAAGGTGCCAAGGAAAAAGGTTGATGGTGCATATGGTGAAGTGTCCCCATCAGCCAATGTTGAGGATTCTACATCATACCTTATTAGTGATGCTCATGAATGAGGATGTGTGTGAGGAAGAGTTGGTAGTGGATGAGATACCTTGTGAGGTTGACCTCATTTCTCAGGAGACGTGTATCCGAGATGAGAGAGAGATAGTTGGTTTTGAGGAGGTTTGTTCACATGGGTCACATACTGAGATGGATCTCATTTCTTAGGAGGTGTTTTTGAGTGATGTTGGATAGAGTGGTACAACAGATGTTGGGGAGTACTTTGATGATGATTCCACAGTTAACCTTAGTAGCAGGAGTCACGAGGTAGCACTTCATCATCATGTGGATGCTTGTTCCTATGAGTCACACCATTTGATAGGGAAACTGAAGGTTCGCGAGGATATGATTGTGGTAACCATGAGACACCTCGATGACACACATACATTGGTGGCTAATTTTTGTTGGAGGGCCACTATGGCACAAGACAACTTGGGAGGAGATATTTTCCTTGTGGATTTCATTACACTCAAGGAGACCATGGTAGTGACTATATCTAACTACCTACACTTTCTCGCATATATGGATTACCTTCTCGCAGTGGGTGGCGTGTAACAAGGTGTGATGGAAGGGAAAGAGCATGAGGTAGACAAACTTACCCGTGAGTTGGTGAACACACATGACTCCTTGGAGAGCACATAGACGGTCCTTCAAAAATCTGAGTTACAGGTAGAGCAACTACGAGAGGATTTGAGTCATGCATCTCTTTCATCCATTTCAGTAGACAGTCATTCATATACATCATCGTTCTGTCAGGAGGTTGTCAATGACATTGTCGAATTGATGGAGGAGCATCATGTGCTGAGTGAGCATGAGGGGCATTTAGACTTATAGGCTATTGTTGATCTAAAATTGAAGAAGACTTGAAAAACTTGAATAATTATTGCAAGTGAAATGTTATGTGTTTAAAGCAACATGATCAATTTGCAACACATAAATTAAGGATTACTTATGCAAAATACACATAGACAACATCATAAACATTGAACATAAACACATGTTCACAACAATTGATAAAGGAGTTCACCCCTCTTTTGGGCTACATCTCCTGGTCCAGCTTCCAATGGATCATTATTATTAATTGCTCAAAAAGTGCTCAAAAACATGTCTTACAATGCTCAAACTGACAAATCGACTGCTCCAATGGCTTCCCACCGTCCCAAAACCCCTGTCTGGGCTCTTTCGGCACCTCAATCGGTCGAAAAATGAAGAAGTTAGGCCTCCTGGAAGTCTCCCTCTTCAAGCTTGTTGTCTCTGGTTCTACAATTCGCACCCCCCTTCAACAAACCTGGCTCACACGCTCATTTAAGCGCAAAAACCCAGCACCGGGCGCAACCGCGCCAACGGTGCAAACCATAGGATGGTTAAGGCGCCTCCAGCCCCTAACCGCCTCGACACTTGGGCGTATGGCGCATATGACCAAAGGCTGGGCGAAAAAGTGGTTTAACCGTTTGAACCATGCAACGGTGTAACCCCGCGCTCCCACTCGGGGTCATATGGTAACCGTGGGCTAGGTTACAAAACGCGCGCGCAAATATACAACCGCGCACATTATACAATGGTATAACCGTTTACAATATATATATATATATATATATATGGTATTAACTTTGGTCCATGCATTTTAAATCCACGCCATATTACAATGGTTTATGTCTTAAATAAACTATGGGTCGGGGCTAAGCCCCGACCCGACCCCCCTCCGTATTCAACATTAAACAATGTTATATATATATATTGCCATAAACCTAACAAGGCTCATGCGGCGGCATAATGGTTAGCGGAGGTTTGTCAAGTCTTTAGCAATGGGGGAGGTCCGGGGGTCGAACCCCGCGGACTCCCATAGAACTTTTACATATAACCATACAAATGGGGGGACACGTGGTGCCCAGGGATTGGGCCACGTGTCTCCTTATTATTCACCATAAATCGGACATGTGTCAACACGCTACTCGCCTGCAATCGACCAATAAAAACATGCCACATCATCCACTTGCCACATCACCGTATGGATGGTACGACCCTGCCACGTCACTGTACGGACTGTACAGACAGGTACAGTCAGCATCCAAAATTTTGCCTGTTTGCCTTGGCGAACAGATCGTGATATCTTCTCCATACGGACTCTGTTTGAGAAAGTAAATATACCGCCGGAATCAGGAAGACGAGACGGACACAATGGAACTGTTTTCGTCGCATTTCTAGCACTTTGAAAATTGAGCAAAATTTGATCCCCTGATCAATTGTAGGGAAATATGATACAAATATTTTTGAATATGCACATGTGTTGCAGGAGCCACTACATTTGGCGAGCTCCCTGATCGCTCATGTTGAGATAGTTGAGCATAAACTCATGGATTGTTGATATAGGTACATTTCGGGTGAGGACACATCCGTTTGGGATCCAGGGTTAGTTGACACCCATGATGAGGAAACATCTATATAGGATTCATGGTTAGTTGATACTTATGGATTGGTTGATACAGTGGTAATCCAGAATACAGGATGGTACTGAAGGACATAGGAGTATGTAGTGGTATACAGGGGCATACAATGATGAGCAATAGTCTGCAATGGCATGCAAAGGTGTACAGTGGCACACATGGGGATGCATTGGAGTGCAGGGTAAAGGCATACTTGATGGAGCATGGAGTTTCCAGTGGAGAGCGTTCCGCTACATTGCACATGGATTTTTTAGATCATATCATCAGCAGTCGTAGTACTTATGATGATGGAGAGAGTAGGGTTGACCATCAGTGTGAGGAGACACCTTTGTATGCGTATGATGGAATGGGATTAGCGTGGAGTCCGAGTGATTGCTCAGAGAGTCCATCGATGTGCATGGATGAGGTCTTGGTCATACCCTTGGGATTGACCAATGTATGTGACACTTTCCAGTCGGGCATACAATCGTGGAGGTTTTTGCTGCTATTCCTTGATGCTCTCATCGAGTACAACAAGACATGAGAGAATTATGTGATGCAGTTGGGTGAGCCCCGGGTTGTTATAGATATGAAAAAGATTCTCCATTTGGGGCATGTGGACATTGTGCAGGTTGACAAAGGCAGATTGAAGGATGACTTGATCTACTATAGAGATGGCCCATATTTATTTTTTGAGTCCACATTTAGGGAGATGGTCATGAGGGTGACATATGATACATCTTGGGCAGGGAATTCTGAGAATTTGCATGAGTTTGAGGCACCAGAGGAGACAAGGCTATTTTTCAGTGGGGTGTCTAAACTCCAGGCTTTTCCTGCATACATTGTCAAGAGTGAGGATGGAAAATTTCTTTATGCGGGTTGGCAACAACATGACAAATTAGTAGACACAGGTTTGATTCCTAGTATATGGTTCTCTTCAGTTGGTGGCATACAGGGTTCAGTATATTGGCTCAGTTGGATTCCTACAGTTATTAGTATGGCACAACAACAGTCAGTGGGAATTGGAAGTGGTGGACTGCCAAATTTGCTATGGGATCCAAGGATTCATTTGGTTGGTAGTTTGCTTCACTTCTTGATGGATCAGGTTGCGCCAATGAGCGGTCCACTTCATTCTTGGATTGTCACGAGAGGGATTGTTGGGATTCATTCTATATGGCGAGACAAGTTCTTTATTTTGGTACCCATGATCGAGTATGGTGGTGGATTTCTAGACTTTGGTTCCACAGGGACACCTTTATAGATTCTGCTTCTTGATAGCAAGCCCAATATTTACATGTATTTTAGCATGGAATTCTAGGAGTGGGAAATCTAATATGTGTACATTGGGAAAACAGTCATGGCCAGAGTGGTGCAGTGTCAACATGATGATCCCTTTCAGAGATTAGCGTGGGACCCTGGATTACAGGGCTGTGCATTTCATTCACTGATAGAGGTGAGTGGATCTTTGTAGGAGGAAATCATTCAAATTTTCCATTGAGCTTTAGTTTTGAGGAGAGAGTTTCACTTTTTAGTGATTCACTGAGGTCTTGTAGCTCCTCCCTTTGGCGGAAATATGTTCAGCCGCAGGAGGCCATGTTTGGCTTGGAGTGGTCATGGAGGTCAGGATCATTTTCTATGGAGGCCGAGTATTACTTTCAGGAGTTCTCTCATGAGATGAGTGTGAGTGTCTCCCTAGTAGAGTGACTCATTGAGGGGTTGACCGAGTTTTTGCAGTACCATGTTTCTCTACCCATCATTAACATTCAGGATGATACTTTTTACGTCAGTACCTCATTGGACAATGATTTGAGAGGAGGATGCTTCATATATTCAAGGTTGGTTTGGGACCCAGGTATCATGTTCAATTTCAGTTGGGTTCAGTTGGTGGAGTGTTAGGGTTTAATGGGATTGCTTGAGGACAAGCAATCTTTGGGAAGGGAGGACATTCATGTCCCCATTTTTGGATTCCCTTATTATACGGTTAGAGTCACTTCGGGAGGATAAGTCAACCAAGTTAGAGGGGTGAAACTATGTCATTAGTGAACTCAGAGCGTTTAGATGAGTTTTATCAGGCCCATATTAGTTTATTTACCATTGTTCATCATCGGGATCATTTCCGCACAAGTTGTTCTTGGTTCCGTTGCATTTCAATGATTTTTGTAAAACAAGGTTATTGATGGGCATATTTTAATTAATTAGACTAAAGGTACTATTTGGAGCTTGTTTATGGGATAAATACCTTAGTGTAATAGCTCGTTGGAATCGAGGTGAAAATATCTACAATATGGGATGATGAAAAACGAATTTCAATGGCCGGAGAAATCATAAAGGCGGATTAATCACTTTTTGGAGTAAAAAGGTTCATTGAATTAATAAAGTGATTTTATGAGAAAATATTAAAAATGAATTAAAAGCCACTTGAAGGGAAAAAGGTGAAAATGGGTATAAAAGAGAGATAGAGGCTCATATTCTCTCATTATTGCAGATCGTGAATTGGAAATTAGAACCCAAAGATGATTCAGGCGACTTCCTTCTTGTTTGGTGGCTTTATGGATGAAACCATCGCCATTGACAGAGTTCAGTGTTGAAAAACACACCCTAGTCCATCGGGAGGACCAAACATGTTCTTCATCGAGCTACATGATCAGATTATATCAACATGGAAATGGAGTATCAACTAGGGCACAGATTTGTCAATTGCAGTGAGAGGTTTTTGGAAGGATTTATCAGTGTTCTGGGTCGCTAGGCCCAACCGGACCCGAAGATCCAAATTCCTTCTGATCCATTCGAGAGGAGACCATAACGCTTCCAGTGAGAAAAATATCACACTTTTTCGACGGGTAAATCTCCCAGATCATGCTAGTTTTTTAGTTTGTAATGCGTGGGGGGATGGACATCCATCCGGGGTTCCGATTGAGTAGCAATGAGCCAATGTTTCATCTCAGAGGCCGGGAGAGTGTGCTAGGGAGAAGGGAGACCCATATGATATAGATATCATCCAGTTCCGATGATTATAGCCACCAGGGCGAACTTTCCAGTCATTTCCGATAGTTGTACAATGTATTTTTCAGTGCATGCAGCTCATTCTTCCGTGCATGCAGTGGATTGACCCAACATATCTTAGATCCATCTATCTACATTCATTATCGGTATTTATCACTATTTTTCATTGTATTCCAGAAATATCTCCATATATAAAGATCTAACTGAAGAGTTTTGCTTGAGTTTCCAGCATTTTATCTTATATTATCCGTCATTTTGCTTAATAAAATATTTGAGTTGGTTATGGTTCCACATATATTTGCATGCATTGTATTAAACATTTAAACACAAAAAAACGCACCGAGAAACCTTCGAAACTCAATCAGAAACCCCCAACGTATCCGATCTACAGCCGAAACCCCATATATTAACAATTTATATCCAAATATGGGATCTGTGATATTACATTATGATTCCCATTCCACATATAACTTTTGGAATTTATTGATATTTGGAATAAATTCTCAAACCAGATTTGTTGGTGTGCTTTGATGTGGTCATATATTTTCTTTTCTTCCTTCTCCAATATTTTAAAGTCAACATAAAAAATACTTTTGACCTTCCAGATGTTCCCTAACATCTTCTATAAAACCTTCTCATAAAAGGATCCTTCCAATGTTCTGGGTAATATTAGTAGTTTTTACTCGAATAGTTCCTTTTTCTACCATGTTGGAATTTCTTATAGAATTAATTAGATTGGCAATAGTATCATTACCCATGGCAAATTAATTATTAGGAATACAATTGGTTTCGATATAAAAGGCATGTTCAATCTTCTTCGAGGAATATGCCTAAAGGTGGAATGAATTGATGCATGTACCATTTGATGAACTATTAGTAGAAGATTTATGCAAGATCTATCAATATGTAGAAGACTTCGAGAGCCAATGAAACTATTTTCATGAAATTCAATTGTTTCAATTCCTTAGAAACCAGACCAAAAACTCAAGTGCCTTTTGTATTTCCTTCCTAATCAATGACAACTATTGTATTGGCATCAAATCATATAATCATTCCATTGTCACGTTCAAATTATTTACAAGTGCGTATAACTACAACTCTAACCACTCCTGATTTTTCTAGGGGCATGTTACGTACTACTTCTTTAATTATAGCAATGATAACATCACTTGTATGAGTGCATTTATGATTCCTTGCTCCTAGAACTCAAATACACATTATTTTTTAGGCTCCATTGTTATCTGCTATATTCAAAGAAGTTTGAGATTGAATCATTTTTCCTCCAAAAGATTTGTTGCCTCGATAGACAACATGAAAAAAGAAAAGAAAAGGAAGATTTCTTATGAACTAGTAATCTTATTCCACCATATATAACTCTTTGACTCTATATGTGTTAAGTAGTAACAAACTGAGTACGTATAGGCATTTTGTATGCAACTATTCTAGCAGTTGCTCTAGTGGCGACTTTAGATACTCCACCCACTACAAAACCATGTTATTTTAGAACAATTTTATAATATAATCTAATCTAGAAGGGAATAAACGATTGTTATCGTCCATGGGTGAATGGACAAAGGATTGATACAAAAGAAGAAAGATTCTTTTTTCATGTTTAAAATAACCAAGGGAGGATGGGATCGAGATATTTCTTCAAGAGAAATATGAAATACTTAAGAAAAAAATGTTTCAGAGTTGGTTGGGAGTTAGTCATCGATCTTGCTTTGATCCCCTGTTAGAGGTCATTGACCCACATACAAATGTTAGATTTTTTTTTCTTCTTTGAAGAGATGACTATAAATAGAGACAATTGGTTTGTTTTTCTGAGGTGGACCTAGCCAAGTCGACCAAGGAAATGGATTGTGAATCCACCATACATTGTTTCAATCCCCGTCATTTTCCCATAAAATAAGAGAAAAAATGGATTGAATTTGATTCAATGTCACTTTCATATTTTAGTGAAAATATTTCTAAATATGTAATATATGAGAAATGGGCACCCAAGCCTTATTTATTCATATGAAACATGAACCCTTTATTGGACTGGAATCGATGACTTACGCCTTACCATTGCATTACTCTATTGCTGAGTTAANTATATTAATGAGTGAGTCTAATACGGTATATGGACAACAAATGGATGCCACGATCCATATATCTTTATAGATATCAAGTTGAGAACATATATTAGTAGCTCGTAGGTTTACATGAGAGGAAGGTAGGGATGCCTATACTGGAAACTTTGGGCCGAGCTAATACAAAGCAAATGGAGGCAGGTTATATTATGCCTATGAACAATCAATATGCTCGTATTTCTAGAAGAGATATGGCATCAAAGGGCTAGGTCCTATTGCAATTACTTGAAATATGTTTGGATAATATTGTTTTTTGATTAGGTATGGCTCCCACCATTCCCAGTGCTAGACAATTACTTAATCATAGACACACCCCATCCCAGTCAAAAACCATATCATAGATATACCAAGTTATCCTTGCAAACCTCAAGATGTGATTACTATGAGAGATGAACAAATATTCAAAGCTAAAAGATTCATATCCATTCCATCATATGTCTCTCAGATCAAGTAAAATAAAGATGAACAACCTTGACTCAATTGAATCCTCCATTCTCTCCTAGAAGAGGAAGATCTTTAAACAATGAATTATAAAGAATTCAATTAGACGATTAAAGGAGTTCAGGAAAAAATTCCTTGATAAAGGGAGAAAACAACCTATAATTGATAGAATCCTTTCTTCTCTCTCGAAAATGGGAGAGCCATAATTTTGATTCAAATATGGAAGGAAGGAAAGAAGTGACATAATATCTATAATGGGATTGTGACATGTATAGTTTCATGATAGATATGAGTGTGATTTGTTACATTATCAATTCAAATAGTTAAAGGATATTTTACATGGATCTCTTATCCATCCAATTTTCTATCTATTACTAATGGGTTGAGCTTCGACTCCAATGCTTGCTACCATTGATTTCACCCAGCGCTTCATTATTGTGTGTGATTAACACAATTAAAGTTTTAATCGCTTAGGGTCATTTAGTGATTTAATTATGGTTTCATGTTCTTAATTAGGATATTACATGGTTAAATTTTAGCACTAACTAATCAATTTGGTCTCGAGTAGATTGCATTTGATTGATAAGTTGGTCTAGGGTAATAACTCAATTTGAATGGTTTGAATCATTAAACTTTAGCATTTTTAATTGAATTGGTTTGCACATGTAATCATCAATTTCATAAAACTAATGGATTAATGTGCACTTCATTAATGATATTAGGAACTAATTTATGAATACTAATACATACTTATTAAAAGTAGATCCCTTTTCAATTTCTTTAAATACAGATTTGTATTTTGTTGAAGGAAACAATGTTAACACACAAAGACCCATAGACAAGGTGATCTAATCATAGTAGAAATTATGAGTTATCATAAATAATATCTTGTTCCTAATTAATTTGCAAGGTGATTAGTTTGACCACATCTCATTTAATTGCTTTTGAACTCCATGCACTCTCTTATCACTTAGATCTCTTTCATTTAGAAAGTTCAACAAAGTTCAACAAAGAAAAATAAATCCTTTGAAATTTTGTGTTGTGCAATGCCTTGAATAAGTCTCGAAAATAAAACTTACCAATTCCACCAAGTAAAACATTTTATTTATAATGATACATATAATTCATTGTAAAAAACACTTTGATCTTTCCAAATTTTCAAAAGAAAATACTTCAAAGTCTTAGATAACTTCAAAGTAAGAAAAAACAACAAAGGTAAATATTCACTACTACAAAGTAACAATCTAACGCTTTTTAAGTAACATTAAACCACATGCATGACCCAAGGAAGACATTTTGAATCAAAATCTTAATTAACTAGAAAATACAAGCAATTACACATTTTTCCACAATATCATATCAAATTAGGAGAAATCTTTAATTAGATTATTTTTGGTGCTCCCTTTTGACATGCTCCCTAATGCTTTAGATGAATTCATTATCGAATGATTCATGATGAGCTTCCAATACATACATGACTTCCGAAGAAAGGGGCTTTAAAGCTTACTGAGAATCAATAAAATTAATAGGATAAGATGGATCTAAAGGAAGGGAGGATCCATGTTGGATAGATGTAACGCGAGCTTCGTATGTAAGTTGATTTTTAGCTTCAATGGTTATCTTTAACACTTGGATTTGTGAAGGAGGCAACCCGATCAGAGGGAATTTGATTAGGATTAGAGTTATTATTCATATAGCTATCACTTTAATAAGCATAAGTTGTTAAATGATGTATTTTATTTTATTTTATTAAGGTTGCTTATCACATTTTTTTTATTGAGAAAATTGCTTAGGATTAAGGTTGTCCTTCATATATCTAACATTTTAGAACAAGTTGTTCAATGATGCATTTTTATGTTATAGAAAAAATTAGGGATTTCCTCAATTACAAACAATGCTCTTCTTAAATTACATAATTTGATTAAAATAATTAAATTATTTTTTCACAAAAATTTAAATCTATTCAAATTATCAAAAGTATTGTATTGGAATTAAGATAACAAATTTAACAAGTTTGTACATAAAATAAATAAATAAATAAATAAATAAATATATATATATATATATAATGCTAAAACATGTGCACAACTTAAATGGAAACATTATAGTTGAATGTATTCATAATTCTACTAAAAGATTCCTATATATGCATTTAACATGACCAAATGATTATATTGGCAAGAGATAACATCTATCTAGTAATCCCCAAAGATTATGTGTTTTTTAGATGTTTTTTCAAAAATGACATTTACTACAAATGAATTGATTTGATATTTATAATATTTATCTTTCTATAATGTCAATAATATACTTTTAATCTTTGTGCATCACATTAAATAGGAGTGTCGAGGTTTTGGATTGTCTTGTAGTGCAAGAACAACAAATACACCACCTACATAGTCCAATCAAATGTGCAGATTAAACAATGTTCAAACTTTAGATAATCAACCATGGCAAAGGAAGCATAAAATGCAAAATAGACAAATTAATGATTTTGAGAAAGTTTTTTACTTAACTCTTACCTAGTCTCACAATATCATCAACTCAATTAAAATCAGTTGAGAGCATGACCACTTCTCCATCAATGTCACTCTCGATGACATGTGGAAATGGTGTCTTTGGACTATCTCCACATGAATCCATAATTTAACATATCTGCCAATCTTATTTTCACACACATTAATGAATTCTACATTATCAATACAAACTAGATAAAGGCAAGAGTACTTTGTAGTGTCAATTACATATCCTTTGTCATGATTGAGTGTAAATGCCTTGTCCCGAGTATTTTAGCACAATTATATGGAACATATATGTCGAATTGTTAATGTCTTGTCCCAAGTACTTTAACACAATTATATGGAATAGATATGTCGAATTGTTGGTTCTAATATTMAAAAAGAACCTACTCAAGACACATGCCAACTTAAAAACATTAATTTYAAAATACTTTAAAGATGCTTTTGACACAATTTAACAACTATCATAATAATTTATCTAACATTATTATAAGTTTTAAAATAAAATTTGATGCTTTTGACACAATTTAACAACTATCATAATAATTTATCTAACATTATTATAAGTTTTAAAATAAAATTTAAAAAATACAAGAACAACAATGACCATGTCCCTGTATAATGCCTTGAYTTGTGGTTATTTTCTTATGTTTTAAATTTTATTAAAAAAAWTGATCAAATTATGATAGTTGATAAAGTGTGACTCAATTGTACCACTTTAGTGTTCATTTTACAGAAGCCTYGCTGCCATCATGCTCTCCCTTTCCATGTCCACTCTCCATTTTTTAAATGAATCTGGCACAACTAATAAAATGATCTTGATTATTTAAATTGGCCACCATAACTATTTGAGCAAAACTAATGTTCATTAAATATAACATCTCACATGGGGTGGAAAGTGATGGATGGGCTATTATGAGCCTTGGAGGAACAATGGAATCAATGTTTTCTTGAGGTCTTGGCATTTCTTCTAATAACACAACATAAGAATATGCTTTGTTGCAAGGATTGTGATTATACATTGAATCTAATACTCAATCAATAATAATCGTGGGTGATTTGAAGACCATCATTGGAAAAATGGTCTCGAAGATAACAACTGTTGATAATCTCCTATCTTCATGTCGGAAAAGGCAAATAAAGAGGTGCTCAAACTCAACACTATCAAATTATTTCAAGTTCTAAGGGAAAATAATCAAATTGCAGATGGATGTGTTAATCAAGTCGGGGCCTTCTAAACGAGGTGGCCTTAAGAATCAACAATAAATATTATCATATGCCCATTCCATAAACATTTCAACATGAGGACCAAGCCACATATCATCTCATTAAGGCATCACATAGCTCAACGCATGGTAAATCGGTCGTATATTAGGAGGAGTTATGAGAAGAGACCCGAGTCTCCTTGTCACATGCCCAAACTCATGAATCCACATACTTATGAAATTATGCAAGGTTTCTTCTCTTGTCATGGTGGGATTCTAGCTTATTTGTATGCAATGCGATTGTGGAGACTTTGTTACCAGGTAGGCGTGGATTTTTGGTGAGATATGCTTACTCAATTGGGGTGGTTTGTTTGATTGGTTTCATGTTATTGTGCATCGGTGAACACCCTCCCCTATCATCTTCCATACCAGGGGAGTCCTTACTTGCTACATTAGAATATTTCTTTGGGATCCCTGTTGGTGTTTCTCTATCATATTTTGAGTGTTTATCTATTACTTTGTCTACATTTGGCATGAATTTGGATAGAGTATTGTTCTAGGAAATAAACTTTGTCCATTTCATTAAAAGAAATAATACTCTTTGGGTTTCTTGGGGATGGAAGGTGTTGAGTTCATAGCACACTACAAGCTCTAGGATTTTGTTGGTTTCTTTGTTCTTTCTTTTGGAAGAGGTTTTCTCTCTCTACAATTTGTGAATTTTCCTGGGTTTCTTTGGTCGGGCCTACTGAAGTCTTGCTCGATCCCTCCTCTGGCACATAAGAGACTGTAAGGTATTTATGTGACTCGATGAAGAAATAATTTATAGGTGGTTAAAAGGCCTTACTAGCATCGAATCATTATGTATTAATAGGATCTGAAGGAAATTATGAGGGTGTTCATAAATCATGAATATTCCATTTAGGAAAACAAAACATTAGTCTTTAAACCACCACAAAAATTCATGAAAATCAACAAGAAGTAGTCACTTAGGTAGCAACAATTGCCAGCACACGTTTCCAATAGAAGCATCAAATAGTTGTCCCAGAGGCTAAATGTAATATGCTTTGAAACATGGTTATCAGTCTAAGAAAGGGAGACCAATCTGGAGCTTGAATAAGGTGTAGTTTGTAAATTCAAACTGTGGAGGACCAAAGGAAGAAGATACAATGCATCAACTCACAAATGACATGGAAATTGAAAAAACAGAATCAGAACGAGTCAATGAAGCAATGGAAGAAGTGGCCAATTGACATGCTTTCTGCTAAGTTGTTATGTTTATAAAGTTCTTATTATTTTAGGTTTCTTTTCTAGACTATATACCACTTAGAAGTGTTGGGAAAATTTTCCATTGGATATAATTAGCCTTTATTATAGGCTGGAAGATAGTATGATTTTTTTTTATTGTATGACAACTTTGAAATAGACCTGGATGTAATTGCTTTGCAACTTATTTTAT
>SNQJ01S0008092.1:110576-123960 GCA_010110895.2 Picea sitchensis
ATAAAAGAAAATAATTGATTTATTTCAACTCTCTTTCCATTGTTGGAATTCCAAATCACCCATATGAAATTGTCGACTATGTAATTGGTTCGTGCGACTTAGTTTTGACACCTTTTGCGAGTCCAAAACTGGAAGTAAATATTGAAGCTAGATCCTTTATTCCATAGAAACACTAGTGAAATTTTTATAGCCTACTACATTTTATTGTATCACTTCATGAAGCATATATGAAGTCCACATAGCCACCTTCCAAGGCTTTGAGGATTCTTGTTTGAATATGAGGTTATTATCAGGCAACCATATTTTCTAGGCTAAGAATTTTGGGAGTGCCTTCCAATATCATTTGAGAAAATCTCTCTTTCTCAAGGTACTTGGGTAGAAATGATTCATCAAAACCATCATTTGACTCCAATTTTTTTGGGCTTGGATATTTCCACCCAAATCCACATTGTTATTTTCCAAACCTATTCTACAAAGGCACGTTAAAAAACCAAATGAGTTGTAGTCTCTTCATTAATATTGTATAGATTGTAGATGAAGGGACATTGGAATCCCTANTTTTTGGGCTTGGATATTTCCACCCAAATCCACATTGTTATTTTCCAAACCTATTCTACAAAGGCACGTTAAAAAACCAAATGAGTTGTAGTCTCTTCATTAATATTGTATAGATTGTAGATGAAGGGACATTGGAATCCCTACTTGTACATATTCTCACAAGTCTGGAATTTGTTATGCACTAACAACCAAAAAAAAATTTGAATCTTAGGGAGATAATTTATCTCCCATATAGCCTTCCAAATAGAGGGTGGCAGCGGGGAAGAGGTAGGTGGGGATAGATTCATCTCATCTATTTTTTTTGAGTATCCAATTTTTAAAGATAAATTCCTCCTTGAAGGCCCCATCCTCAAGTGTGCTTAGTGATTTTATTTATTGGCATTGCTCCCTTAAGATAGACCAAATCCATACTCAATTTATCTATCAAGTTCTCATACGGCTGTATATGTTTCTAGCGTGTCGAATGTTTTAACTCCGATATATCCCATTTTTATAAGTCATAAAGAGTTGTGATACCTTGAGTTGTCATCTAGTTCTTTAGATCCAGAAATGGGGCATATTGAAGCAAAGGAGGGCAACCTAATAGACTATCATCCCAGATCTTAATGACTTTTCCATTGTTTGGAATCCAAGAGAGGTGTTGTTGAATAAAAGGAGTTTCTCACTTACAAATATGTTGAATAGGGGATTCAACAGATGTTAATATGAGGGAATCTATACTTCTAAGACAATTCTTTTTCAAATATTTGTGATGAAGAACCTCTTTCCACGAGGTCGCTTTTCCTAAAACAAATATCCATATCAATTTAGCACCCATATCTTGATTGGAGGGTGTGTGATCTCTAATATCTAGACCTCCTCTGTTAAGAGGGGTTCATACTATGTTCCAATTAACACGATGGAATTTCTTAGAGTTGGATTTGCCTCCTTACAACATAAATATTTGAATCTATTTTCCCAAATATTGCATGAATCCAATAGGAGCCAAAAGCATGGAGTTGATATACAGAGGAAGAGCCAAAAGAACTAACTTAATAAAGGTCATTCTTCCTATGGTATTAAGCCATTGTGAACCCCAAATTATCATTTTATCCTTGATTTTTTGAAGAATTCGATGCTAGTCTTCAACTCTTGGATGGGTAAGCACTATGGGGATGCCCAAGTATTTAAATTTTTTCTAATAAATTTGAACAAAGAATCCTATATCCCTCACTATTTGTTGAAAATTGCATAGAGAATTGTTCCAGTCGAATATGTAGTCATTCATATTATTTACCTTCCCACCTGAGGCATCTAGATATTGATCTTACACTTGTTTAAATATTTGAGCTATGAAAACTCAGGCTCCCCAAATAAGTAGAGTGTCATCAACAAATTGAGAATGATTTCTTACTTTTGTACCTCTAATTATTTTTATGCTAGGAAGAAGACCACTATATCTATTTGCCTCCAACTTTCTTCTAATCACTTATGCAATAAAAATTTATAGCGAGGGACACATAGGGAAACTCTTTCATAATCCTTGAGTTCCTTGAAAGAATTTTATCGATCACCAATTCACAAGAGCAACGATCTAAGGTTTACCAGTGCGGGCTTTCACCCAACCCATAAATTGATCATTGAACCCAAATTTTTTGAGGACCTCATATAGGAATGCATGCCTTATCCTTTCAAAATAATTTTCCCCATCTAATTTAATCACCATGTCATCATTCTTTTTGGTTTGAATTAAATGGATAACTTCCTACACCATGATGATATTATCATTTATTTTCCACTATGTAACAAATCCTCCTTGTTATTTTCATATCGAACATGGAAGAGAACATAGAGTTTGAATGTAATTATTTTGGTGAGAATTTTGCAAGAGGCATTGCACAAAGATATTGTCCAGAAATGAGAAAAACAAGTGGGGTTGGATTATTTTTGGATTAAAGCAAGAAATGAGGAGTTAAACCCCCCCCGACAACTTTGGGTTTCCATCTAGAAACATTCAACATTCTACAAAATCCAAGATTAATTATTCTCCAACATGGTTGATAAAGGTGAATCTTAAAGTTGTTAGTCCCAAGGGTTTTGTCTAGATCAAGGGACCATATCTCTTTGATGACTTCTTGAATATTTTTACACCACCTCCTCATCATCTTTTGGAATCTTATGTGATTTCTTATGGGTGAGAAACGCACCTGTAAACAAGTGTGGGGGAAATTGGGAGGAGGGGGAAATGAGATCAAAAGAGCTATTGTATGGGGAATCATGTGTATCAAGGAGTAGGATAAGAGGGGGAAATATTAATGGAGGCAAAGGGGAAGGAGAGTAAATAATGGTCACGAAGGGGTAAGGGTCTGAATATGGATGAGGACATACTAGGGTGATAATAAGGGTGGAGTGAAGAGGGGCATAGGAAGGGTGAGGCACACAGATAGTTGAATATGATGGAACAAAATTTGAAAGAACATGAAAACAATTAGGGTTATCTAGGTTTTTCCCTTTTGATCCAATTAAGAAGAGCTAAGCAACATTGTTGGGTCCAAAGACATTATTATGTTGATTCCATTGATAAGGAGTGTCATAGACTAGTTTTGATTGGGAATGTGCCTTATATTCCTTGGAAAAGTGCTTGTATTCATGACATGTCTTGCATTTAAAGGGGATTTGTTTGTAGTCCAATTTTTGGAGGTGCATCTAATTATCTAGAGTGAGGTTTATGGACTCTAGGAGATCCTTCTTTAGATCCATTTCCATTGCGATTTGTACATAGGAAAGACTTTATCCTCTAGGATCAAAGTTATCTATATATTTTATAAGTGCATTTCCAATTGCTTCTAGGGATTCATCACTTCAATAGTGAAGAGGAAAATGAGGAAATCAAACATAGACAAGAACTACTAAGGGAACAACTACTTTTGGACTGAAATATAGTGTATGTTGATTCAAGTACATTTCTCTTGGACCCATGAATTAAGGTTTACTCCAAAATATGAGGTCTTTGTCTTCCTTGAATTTGAACAGTAAGGTGTAATAACCATGACCACATAAAAATAAGACAACTTCCCTTTGATCATTGCCATCAAATTATTCTATATCCATTAATCCATGGCACGAGAAGATGGTCAAAACCCAATAAATACCCATTAAGGGCTCAATTTGCAAGAGCTAGAACCTTCAAGTGGGTTGTCATTAGCAAAAGGGAGACACTTGGAATTACGATTGCCTTCTTCACAAAGTATGATGGAGGGATTTTTTTGGAGCTACTTCTTTGGGAAGTTCCAAGGGCCTCGAAGAAGAGTGCTTCAATAGAGGGGAGTGAGGGGGCATAGGGGATTCCCCATTCAGGTCCAATGATGGTTGGCCAATATGAAGGGATGAAAGAGGGAGAATGGCTAGGTTTTATGTAGAATGGCAGTATCTCCCCAATCTTCATGAATACAACCCTTTCTATTTTAAGGTTAATGATTCAAGGAAGTGGTTTAATGACCTTTAACAAATATATACAAATTATGGTCATAATTGTAATGGTTAGTGTCTGATATTAAGGATGAAAAGAGGGTGGGATTTGATCCACTTATCTATTCACGGGGAGTATAATATGACCATCACGATCGCTACCTTTATGTGTCCTTCCCAAGGGTTGGATGCCCTCATGGGAATTGAAACTTGGTCATCGGTGAAAAGATCCTCATTCCTCACTAGTGGGTCCAACCCCTTTGGGCATTAAGGTATTATTTTTTTGCATGATTAAAGTCGTCATCATATTTCTTTGGTCAAGAAATTGGATCATTTTTTTGGCATGAATCTTCCTAACAACTGATTTGAAAAAAATTTAGGTATCAAACTTTTAGTTCATTCAAAAATATCAGGTCAACTGTAACACCCGAGCAATAAGTTTTTTCCAAACTCTTTTAACTAAAAGTTCCAACCCTACCAAATCTTGAAGATTTTCAACTAAAAATTCCAACCCTACCAAATCTTGAAGATTTTCAACTAAAAGTTCCAACCGTGTCAAATCTTGAAGATCTATTGTTAGACCCAACACTATTAAATTTAATATATATATATATATATATAATCTTTTATTTTTAATTAATTTTATTAAAAACTTATATATTTATTTTTATATTCATATTTCACAATACTTAAAAATATACACTAAAAAATAAGTGAAAAATCATTTCAATAAACCTCATACCATCTTATTCAAAAGGATATTATTTTTTTTTATTTTTTTTAGTATGTGAGATAAAATCTAAGCATATAATTGGAAATATGCTTTTTTTTTTTTTCCATGCAATTCAAATTTGCATTAATTTTTTTAATTAACACATACGCTACTACACAAGTAGCTTTCTTTACTAAATCCTTTTATCCCAATCATATATTTAATATTTTACAAAATGAAAAAACAAAAAATATATATTTAATATTTTACAAAATGAAAAAAAATAAAAAATGAAATGTTAATTGAAGAAAATTTGATTTATTAAATTTTGATTAATAAACTCTAAAAAAAAAATAGGAAGCTGCCGCAGAGCCGAGACACTGGTTGGTTCATATAGACACAACTGGGTTTCCATATTTTCTCCCCCGGTGGTTCATATAGACGAAAAACCCTAGTTCAGATAGACGACTGGTTTTCCATATAGACTCCCCCGGTTGTGTTATAGAGCCCCTGGTTCATATAGATAGATAGATGACTGGTTTAATTGGGTGACTTATCTAGAGCGAGCATAGCGGACCTGATCTATCTATAGTGTGAAGAACCTTACTTCACCTTCTTGCCGGCTTGCTTGCCTGAGATTTATTCCCCTAAAAAAGAGAACTTACCAGGACTTTACTTAAATATGATTAAGATGTTAATACAATTATTTATAAATTATCTTTTTATAAAATATAAAATGATTTTTCAAAATAAATAATAAATATATGAAATTTCAAAATAAATATAAGTTGTGATTAGTAAGTACAGTAAAAATTATATTTTTCATAAAATCCCAATTGCACCTTTCATGTATCTTTGTGCAACCTTTGGAGAGGATTAAAGTGGATCTAATGTGAATTATTTTTCTATTTGATTGATAATGGTTTTTAAAACAAGTGTATCCCTAATTTATTTTCATATAGTATTATGCAACTCCCATAGAGAATTGAAGCAAATCTAATGTGAACTAACTTTCTTCTTAATAATGTTCTTCAGATTAAAGTTTTAACTAATTAGTAAATAGCTACATCGCATTTTCTACTACATAACTATTGCTTATCCTACTCTTAGATATTCTCATTTACCCATTTAAAGGTTGATACTTTCTATTTATAGTAATATGTCATGTTTTTAGTGGTTTAATATTTGTAAAATAATGTTCAATATTAAGTTGTATAATAAAATCTTTAAAATTGTATATTTTTCCAAAATGATATCATCCAATGGATTATAAAATTTTGAGATATTATGCTAATTTGAGTTATCTAAGTTGAAAATATCATTGATTCTAGTTAACTTACTCCATTTATAGTTATCTTTTAGATGACTTATTGCTTCTGCTTCGTGAACGTTTAAGACATCTACATTTTGCTAACCAAAAGATAAAACCTTTGCCTTCCTCTCATGGAAATTAAAGGAAAAATAAGAAATCATAAAAGACCAAGATTTTACCATCAACTTTCAAAAGTATTTTAATGCTAGATTTGGGTAAGGTTTTTAATGCATTAATAGTATGGGCACAAAGGATGTGTGATAGGAAGATGTAACGAAAGAACGAAAAATAAAAATAACATGATAAAGGGAATTCAATAAAAAAATATGAAAGGACATAGATTGATAAGGCAAGAGAAGAAAATTTACAACAATTTAGGACGAAACATGCAATGGATTACATCACCAAGGATCATGGTAGAGAGTATGTTAGATGAAGGAAATGGATAAAATTAAGAAATAGGAAGAAAACACAACATGAGATATGAGTAGCACACTAAAGAAAGATGAAAGAATAGGTATAAATCTAAACAATCAAATTTGGAGTTGAAGAGTTTGAGAGAATGACTTAGAGTCATAGAGGAAGCTAAGGAATCATAAGAAATATATAGGATAAAAGACACTAAAATCAAATTAGACAATCATTGTATTAGAGTTAGTAGTAGATTTAAGTGGAGAGTCATCCAAGAGTTAAAATTAACAAGCATAATGTTGAAATTTAAGCATAATGTTGAAATTTGATGAAGTTATGTTCTTTAAACACATCGTTACATAAGTAAACTATTTTACCAAAACATTATGGATATTTTGGTAAAAGAACTGAGATTTGATACACTGTGCATTATAATCTAAATCCATACTTCCCTCTTGTTTTGTTATCATGAAGTTTCACCAAAGCTAATATAAGTTGTTAAAATGTACACACCATATTTTGACCCCCTTTAATGAAACAAAACACATTGGATAATTAACTCCCAAACCTCATGTCTCCATAATATACATAGTATCGTCCATCCCATCCACTTATGAAATGATACCATTAACTTATGGCATCTATTCCATCTTCTTTTGAAAATCCACAATAATTAAAGAGGAGCTTAACTAGCCTCTTAAATCCACTTTAAGAGAATATACAATAAAATATATCAAACATTAAAACAATGTAGAATTTAGTATAACAATTTTATCTACTAAAGTTAACCACATTTAATAAAATATATCAAACATTAAAACAATGTAGAATTTAGTATAACAATTTTATCTACTAAAGTTAACCACTTTTAAATTTAAATGGCCAAACTAAATTTAAAGGGCTTTTCCTTAGTAAAAATGTATCATTTTTTAATAAAAATGAATGTATTTTAGTTATACTTAAAAATAAAGAATTAATTAAGTAAACATTACAAACTGTTACAATCTTAAAACTATATTAAAGATTTTTTTTTTCTTTTTTTTTCCTCAGAAAAAATCATAATTTCATTATGGTATAAACAAAATTACATACACATATATGAACCAGTTAATACATAATTGCGTTTATATTTTTCATCATAAAAGGAAATGTTGTTTTGTCTCCCATAGTTGCTTATACATATTTTACTTTACAATTTCTGTTAACATTTTTGTTCCCAATATTTTTAGTAGTCTTCTATAATAGTTCCAGATTCATATACAATCCTTCCACAATTCAAAAAAAATAAGAAGTAATATAGTCCATTCAAAATATAGAGGCTCCTATCATGAGATGTATTCTAGTTCCCAAAATTAGTTGTCCTGTCTTCCATGGAAGGGTTGATGATAGTATCCTTGTGTTCCATCAAGAGTATGTTCAGTAACATGCCATAGTCCAAAGTCTAACTGCGTGGCTTCCTTGGAAAGTTTGTCTGCCATTTGATTCCTTTCCCTGTAAATATGAGAAAAAGAGATATTGTCAATTAAACTTTTGATTCGGGTTACATCCTCTACCAAAGGAAGCAAGCAAGAAATTTGGAATCTATGTATCCCATTAGCCCAGTTGATGATAACTAGAGAATCTCCAAAGACTTGTAGAACTCTGCAACCCTTCTCTATAGCAAAGAGTAAGAGTAGTTTTTAAGGCCATGAGTTCGGAGTAGTTATTTGTGCCGACCCCCAGCCCCTCCTTAAGGTAAAAGTAATGTGTATGTGAGAGAAAGAGGNACTTCCTGAACAAAATGGCACAGTAGAAAAAGATGGTCCATTGTTTCGACGTGTGATTTATAGAGAGCACAACGACCTGGTCCGGAAAATAGGCGCCTTTGTAGATTGTCCCAGGTGGGAATTTTTTTTGCAAGAATTGACCAGATTAAAAGTTTCCCCTTCGCTGGACAAGACTAGTTCCATATCTTACACCACCACCAAATAGGATCTCGTTGATGAAGATCTGTTGTTAACTTTAAATATCTAGAATGAGAAGTATATTCGCCATCCCCTACACTGTCCCAAAGTAATTTTTCATCTCTATCAACCAGTCGTATTGAGGATTCCCGTAGGTTCTGCAAGAATTTGTTCCAATAAGGCAAGCCATCCTCTAAGAGTCCAAGCCTATGCCCCTCCAGCCATCCTTGATGCCACAAATTTGTAGTGAGTGGATTGCCCACCTGCGTCAGATGGAAGAAGTCTACCAAATTCAATCTTTGCCTTAATCCCTTAGGCAAGATATGTCCAAGCTGGCTCCCAGGCCAAGGATCCACGTCGAGTTGCACCAAGCGTCCATTACCCACCCTCCACACCAAACCCATCCCCACGAGTGAAAAATCCTTAATCAAAGCCTTCCATATAATAGAAGCCCCCACTAAAGACTTATTTAAGGAACAAACCCAATCTAAAATTGAAAGTGGAGCAATATACTTCTGGTGGATTACCTGGGTCCAAAGACTAGAAGTCTTTATCAGCCACCAGGAACATTTTTTCGTGAGAGCTGTAGAGAAGAAGAAAATGTTCTTCATGCCCCATCCACCGAGGGCCTTTGGATTTGCAATCTGATCCCATCGTACCCAGGGTAAAACTTTTTTGTCCTTATTGCCCTGCCAAAGATATGCAAAGCATAATTTCCTCATTTGATCCAGAGTGCCTTTGGGAATCTAGGCTAAAGACATCCAGTAGACTGGAATAGCTTCTAATACCGACTTTACTAATACTAGCCGCCCAGCCCTTGAGAGCCATCGATGGCTCCAACATTTAAGTCGTTTCTCCAATTTAGCTATAAGCCACCGCCAATCGATCTTCCTATAGTCATTTGGATTTATTAGAAACCCGAGGTATTTTAACCCTTCATCAATATCAAGGACTTGAAAGGGAAGTCTCTCCACAATGTAAAGTGTTTCCTCTTCATCCAGGGAAGAGAAAGTGATACTTGACTTTTGTTCGTTGATTTCCATGCCAGTTGCTTGTTTGAAGAGTAATAGACCATCACACAATTTTTCAATATCCTATCTTGAGCCATCATAGAATATAAAAATGTCATCCACAAAGAGTAAGTGTGATATGTATAACCCCTGAGAGATTTTGATGCCTCTGAAGCTGCCTATAGATTTGGCTTCATTCAAGTAATAACTGAGACACTCTGCAACTAGCAGAAAGAGAAGTGGAGAAACGGGACATCCCTATATAAGCCCTCTTTCCGCCTTGAAAAAAGGGGTGGTTGAGCCATTGATCAGGAGAGAGAAGGATATTGAGGATAAACAAGCCATAATCCAATTTGTAAAGGCTACTCCAAATCCAAGATGTATTAACAACATGTGAATATAAAGCCAGTTTACCTTGTCGAAAGCCTTTGAGAGATTAATTTTTATTGCGACGCCTTTGAGTTTTTTAAGTTTCATGCTGTGTAAACCTTCCTGTGCCACGTCGATTGCTTCATGGATCTGTCTGCCTTTCAGAAAACTAAATTGTTCCCCCGTGATATGCCATGAGAGAGTATCTTTTAAGCGGAGGCTGATGACTTTTGAAATGATTTTGTAGATGCAGTTGCAGAGAGAGATTGGACGAAAATCATCAAAAGAATCTGGATTATCAGACTTTAGAATTAGAGCAATAAAGGTGGCATTTAAAGGTTCGTGGATGCGCCCATTTTGCCGAGATTCCTCCACAACTTTTAGAATATCGTTCCCCAATAAATCAAAGAAACTCAGAAAGAATTCAATTGGCCATCTGTCCGGTCCAGGGCTCTTCCCTTTCTGGAAGGATTTCATGACAACTAGTAATTCTTGTTCAGTGACCAGAGCCATAAGTGACTGCCTCTCCTCGTCCTCCACGAAACGTGGGAAGAATCTGGCTGCTTTCACAATTTCCTCGACTGAGCTTTGAAAAGTTTTGTAAAATGAGAGATCCCCAATGTTGAGAGCCCTTCGAAAGTGTTGACCAGTTGGCCGCCTCTCTGTGTGAGACCCCAAATGGTATTTTTCAATTTACTTCCTTTGGCAAAAGTATGGAAGAATTTTGTGTTCTCATCCCCACAAGCGAGCCAAATAGCCCAACTTTTTAGTCTCCAAAAAGCTTCCTTGTTGGCTAAAATAGTTCTCCTTCGAAGTTACACTTGAGCAAGGTATTCTCTAGCTTCCCTAGAGCTGAAGTCAATATCGGGGTCAGCATGCCAGTCCAAAATCTTTTTTTCAAGAGAGAGTAGCTCTTGATCTTGTTTTAATCGTTTCTCATGTGCCCATGAGATAGTAGCATGTTTAACTTTCTTTAGATTATCCATAAAAAGAATCGTTGCATGCACATTGTGTAGAGGTCCAATGGGATCCCACATATTGCGAACTAAGGACTGAAACTCAGGATCCTTTAGCCAACCTTCAAAGAATTTGAAGGGGTTGGGTGTGCGACGGATGTTTCCCCTTAATTCCAAAACATTCGAGTTGTGATCTGATTCTCCACCACTAGCGACCTATTGACGGGCAAGTCCCAAGGAGTCTACCAGGTCCTCCGACAATAGAAAGTGATCCAAACGTTTTGCAACTCTAGCTTCACCAGTCCTCAAATTCCTCCAAGTTAGTTGTAGTTTAACCGGAAGCAGATCCAACAATCCCAAAGTATCAAGAAGATGTGAGAAATAGTCAGTCAAGGTATCTGGAGTTGAACGAGGGCCCCATACCTCCGCCTCTCCCAAGGAAAAATTTAGGTCCCCTCCCAAGATAACCCTTGCCTGAGAAAGCTAAGGGCATACGCCCAGAGAATCCCAGTATCGTTTTCGCTCACCGTAGGGACCGTAAATATTAATGATCACCAAGGTACGCCCTAGCTCCTCAGAGAATAAAATGAGACCAATCCCCGAGTCAAAGCCCCAAACATTATCACATCTAACACTCTTGAGTCTCCATCCTGTGGCTAGACCCCCAGAGTGTCCTTTGGCATGAACCGCCACAAACGACGAACCGGAAAGAAGTGCTTCCAAAGAACGTACCACTACCTCACTGAAGCCCATGGTTTCCTAGAGAAAGATTATGTCCGAGTTGTTTACAGAAACAAGTCTTTTCACAGATGATTTTTTGGCCGGGCTCGCCAAACCACTGCAGTTGATAGAGAGAATTTTCATGAGGTAACCAACGCCTGGGGTTTCTTTGCTCTAAGCACCCATTCAATGGAGGATTTCCTGCTCGAGGCCACATCGAGTTTGGCTCGGTCTTGAGCCAGAAGAAAGTGTGAGCGTCTGCCCTGTCCCCTCGAGGAAGACAAAGCCCTAGTAAGAGACCTCAATCCAGCCCCAAATTGTTCATCCGCAGCGCATCCGCTCGAAGTTTAAGAGAAGATAGCCCTATTGTGAAGGGTATAACGAATCTTGGACCCTTCAGGAGACTGGGAACTAGAGGAAGACTAAAAATCAGAGAGGGAGGAAGTCCCACCAGGAGGACTAGGAGGAGAGGGTAAGGGAGAGTTAGTGTCCAAAGGTAAGAAAACAAAGGAGGAAGAAGAACCCCCATGGTAAGAAGCTGTCGGGGTCGCCAAAACCAAGGGGTCCCCGACCAAAAAGAAAGAACTTGACGCTTGACCCCGAGAAACCACTAGCGTGCTAAGCGAAGAAGGAAAAAGGTCCCCAGGGGGGAGGGAGCACAAGGCCGACACAGGCCGGGGAAGAATAAAGGGAGAAGTGTGCCCCAACAAAAGAGGGAAGTCTAATCCCAGAGTGCCCAAAGGAAGTGCCAAATCAAAAACAGAATATGCAGCCAGAGGCAAAGCAAACTGTTTCTTACCCGACGTCAGATGAATTCTTGGACAAGCCTACAAAGAGGATTTATGAGACTTTGTGAGTGTCGGGTTTCTGTCCACCGAAGAAGGACCCACCGAAGGAGTCGTTTGTCACCTGCTGACCTGAGATATCCCCACTAGTTTGCCTCCATTGACCCTGTAGTTTTGTCCTGCTCTACCCAACCCTGGGCTTGTTCCAACATCTAAAGGGCCCCGAAATTATCCCTTAAGGGAAGTTTGTAGTCTGCCACTCCATGCCCATAAGCATGGCATCTATGGAATCTGAAGGGGATGCCTTCATAGTCCAGGGGTTGAAGAAAAGTACCATAGACCATCTTAATTTTCATCTCCTTTAATAGACCCAATCGGTGGTCCAAACGCACCAAGATCCTGGCTACTGTCATAATCCCCGTTTCTTTAAAAGAGTAATCGGCCTCCAGAAAATCGTCGAGTCTACTACCAATGGATGAGAAGCGCGCAGAGTTCCAATATTGCATAGGAAGGCCAGATAACTGGATCCAAACTGGAACCACATCAACTCTTTCCATTTTAGCATAAAAAATTGGGGTCCAACGCTTAAAAACAATAGGAGTGCCCGCCATTGTCCAAGTTTTAGAGAAAACCCAGTCCACATTAGAGGAGGCCTTGAAAACAAAGGAGAACCAACCCCTGGCTAACAGCCAAATACTGGGAGATGAAGTAAGCTTTGTGCCCTAGGAAGTTTCCACCCAAGAGCAAAGAAAGGCAGCTCCCAACCTTTTTCCTCTTGCTCGCCCTACAATAGTGAGTTCAGAGAACTCGACCACACAATCCATAGCAATGTCCTCTCCAAAAACCAAACAGTCTGGATCAGATCGATCCCGAGCGCACTGTGTACTCTTAGGTGCCGAGCGCTTTGAACCCCCAAAATCTTTTGGTCGATCTCGTCCTCCCCTCTTTTCCAAACCCTTGGATATGTGATCCGGAGGAGATTCAATAAGGCTGGAAACCCTACCAGGGGAAGGTTCCCTCCCAAAGTAAGCACCAACCATCGTCACAGGTTCCAGGAACGTTCCCTATTCATTGATGAGTTCTGAGGGCGAGAAATGAGCTCCAGAGTCATCCTCCTCCAAATCTTTTTGTAGTGAGGCCCAACAACCAACATTAAATAAA
>SNQJ01S0008092.1:130999-175663 GCA_010110895.2 Picea sitchensis
TAGGCCCTAGTTTCTGAGCCACTGCCAGAGGAAGAAAAGCTTCACCCTAGAAATCTAGACACTCTCTCCTTCGTTCTAAAGTGGACTCAGTCTTGTACAGTTTTTCAAAAATCTAAACGGTCTGGTCATAAACCATCTAAATTATCCTCGCTTAAGTAGTCGTCCCATTGCTGTAGAAGACATAGTCTCGAGTTGTCTCAAGTAGTCTCCGAACAATTTGAGGTACATTTTTTAGATGGGGGAATAGAGTTTCTCTGAAAATTGATCGGGGAAAAGCACCTGTGATACCAACGAAAGGAGTGGACCATGCCATTAGACTGTGGTGCGAGCGTCTGGAATCATCTATGATTTGATGCTATGGAATCCTTTGGGACTTGAGATGTAGATGCGAGACTAGAGATTTTGAATGAAGGAATGGATGATCTCTCTCTATATCAGCCCGCTGGGTCTGCTGGGTCACCACTCCTTTCTCTGCGTCTACTCAAAATCTTTACAATTTGAGCACAAAAGATTTACAATCCTTCGTAGGAGTTACTTACAACATGCAGTGAGATGGATGACATGAGGTTTTGTTGGGCATCAAATGATCTAGACCTATCCTTCACCTCCAGTGATCTAGGAGGATCCTAAACACTCAAATAGATCCAGGAGGATCTAGAAATGATAAAAAATTGATCATCTCAAATGTTTTTGAAAACAAATTCATTACCTAGAGCTAAGCAAGAGATTTCAAATGATGCTTGAATTGCCTCAAACATCAAATAGAGTTCGTATGAAAAAGTTATGACTCTTCAAAGTTTTGGTATACCAAGGTCAACAGGTCAAAAAGGGGTGACTGGAAAGGTGACACGTGGCACATACGTACAAATCGTATAGTGCTAACATGGTAGCACCACATGGCGACATGTGGCAGGTAGCAGGTTGAGTTGGCAGGTCGTACATCCGATAGAGCAGGTGATGTGGTGATCGTACAAGTCCAAGGTGTACTAATTGACATTTGACACATGGTTTGCACAGGAGGATCAATAAAAGGCTGCCACGTGGCAACCTCCCATTGGCCTTCTATTTTTATTATATTCCAAAAATTATGGTGTGTAACGAGGATTAGGAAACTTCAATGACTTACCAATCGTGATATATATATATATATATATATATATATTATAGTTGCAATAAAGTGCCAAAAGGGGAGAGGTCCACCGGTTTGAAACCATGACCTCCCAAGTGTATTAATGCCTTAACCAATGCATCCAAGGTGCCACTTATTACGGGATTCCAACAAACTTACATTTAATTTGATGCCAAGTTTGCGCCAAGGTTGCAAGGTCCCCTTTCGATGGCCCTTTTCTCCAACACACACACTTGATCAAACCTTGAATGAAGAAGATCCATAATGACTTGATGAACTAAAATGAAGCTCTCAAGTATGAGCTGAAGTAGAATTTCTCATCCAATCCTTAGCTTATTCAACCTTAACCTTGCTTAACATTTTCCATGAGTGATCCCTCTTTATATAGGGGAAAGAGAGAGGGTTTGAAGAGATTAGGATGATCCCACCAAATCAGAGAAGCGAGTAATATCCAAACCATTCAGACGCCACCTCATCTTCTAGAAGATCCCCTTCTAGAACTTTCATGAAGTTTGACTTTTCCTTGGATTTTGACATCATCGCACCCTAGCTATAGTGCAGCCCGTGGAGACGTCGCAATCCAACTCTAGAGCAGGGAGCGACGATCAGGCATCGTCGCACCTTGTGCGTTTTGTAGCCTACGATGATCTTCTTTAAGAGGGTTTTTGAGAGGAGAAAGCCAATCACTTTCCTCATGGAAAAAGACTCTTTTTGGGAACATGAACACATGTTTGTCGATGGATCACTGTGGTCACCAAAATAATGTGTAACATAATGCCCCCCAAAGTATGAGGCTATAACTCGTGACAGCTGAAATACTTTGTAGAATGTGTGTGTCGAAAACAAGGAGCACACCGATCGGGAACCTGTAAACAGTCAAGCATCAACATAATAATATATCGTTGTCCGAGGTAGGCATTCCCATACTATGATTACAAAATGTCAAGTGATTCATGGCCACTAAATATACATTGTGGATCCATGTCGTTATGAATCTACATAGCCGCACATAATACACTATGGATCAATGCTCTAAAGAATTTAAATTCAGACATAGCCACGAGACATACAAAGTGGATCATGTGTCAATAAAAATCATGAATACTCAGTCGCAACCTGGACCAGAATGGTATGATCGAGGATCTTAATTTCCTTCGTCCTTAAGTACGAATCTAACCATGCGATTACAGGTGTTGAAGTCGAACATGGTAGAAACCACTTGACTACCAGTCATTAATGAAAACTGTTAACAAGTGTGAGGGAAATCACCACTGATGTCAATGACTCCCAAGGTACCCGAGTACAATCCAACGAATGTGAATAAATGATTTGAAGTCAAACACTCAATGGAATATTCCAATCAGGGGTCAATGATGTGAATCCACTGTTGAAAGCAGAGAAACCTGCCATTGAGGCATGCAGGTTCTAGGTACTGAATGATTTCTAAGTCTGGTTCTTGGATAATGAGTTGAATTCGACAGGAAAAGACTCGTCATAGGAGGGCCTTAATGTATCCCCCATCAATGACACAAAATAAGTAACATATTTGAAGTAGATCATAGTATGAGGCGATTCGAAACTGACACCGGGAAGGCCGACATGGTAGAAACTTTCTAACTGCGGATGACTGGCTCAATAGAAGGCTTATCTAGGTTGGACTTCTCTTGAACATATGAACGACACAACAATGGTCTTGGCAGCATTGACTCAAGGAGGACCCAACATATGGACATGCGGATGGTCAAACGAGAGACACATGGATTTCCCAACCCGGATACAATGATAAAGGGGGGTGTCATGTTCAAGAGCGACTATTACTGCCACTAAAACGAATATAGAGACACATTGCTTTCCCAATTTCCCCCCACCATTTGTGGCAAGTACCTCTTTATTTTTACACAAGTTTGAGGAGGATAGCATATGCTTGTTGATGTAAACTCATCCTTTGAACGAGTCCCTCGGAGTATATTTAACGAACCCTAAGAAGGAGTGGTTCGGTCCCATATGGGTCTTTCGATGTTTGTTTAATGAGTCCAAAGATAGAAAACTTAGGGGTTTTTCATGTTTAGAGAGTCTGAAAACACTTAAAGAGAACTCCATAAGTTCATTTTTCATAAATTAATCTGATGAGACCGAAAAAGTGATAACCTACCACTCATCAAATGTTTTCTTCAAATACTTTTACGAGCATGAAAATAACAAGTTCTCTCGGTAATCTTTTCGTTTTTCATGTTACCATTACAAGTCCAAAAAAGAGATAAAAGTATACTCATTTACATTCTCATTGATTTATGAGCACGAGAAAGAACAAAAACTAAGCTCGGAGTTTTTCTTGAAAAACCCTAAAAGGATCTGTACATGCGACAAATGTAAACAAACCAAAAAGTGTATCCTTGTTCAACATTTCACTCCTAGACTTTTTATCTGCAAAAAATCAACACTTGCAAATTCGTTAGGACTTTAGTGTTTAGATGAAACATATAAAATAATATAAAATACAAATGAAAAAGTGAATAAATCAATAAAAATGGGTAAAAACCTCATTTCACTGTTCCATTTGTCATTTCATCCAAACCTTGCTCAAAAACCCTCTTTTTACCTCGATCTTCCACTGAGGGTTAAGGAGGTCACGACTGATCATTCGACGAAACGTCTCCACAGAACAAGTAATTTTCATCTCTTTCAACTTTCCATGGATTGAAATTTGTTTTTCATTGGTTAGAAATAAACTTTTGAGTTAATTTTTTAGGGTACATATGTGTGGAGGTCGTCGCAGGCGCCCTTTATAGGGACCTGCGACGATCTAGGGTTGTCGCATGTGGCCCTATAGCTGGCCTGTGACGACTCCGCACTGTGCAGATGCCCTGGCCTGCGACGTGCGCAGCCCCAAAAGTTTTTAAAGATGAAAATGCCAATAAAAATTCTCCAGGGAAGAAGATAATGATGTTGATCCCTCTTTATGGTTTCATTGCAGGTTACGAAAAAAATGTTGGAATTGCGAGAGAGAGAGCACGAGGAGGAAGACTACTTTTTCGGGAAGGACTCGAGAATGGTAATGGCCCTCCGACAGTGTGGGTTGTTAAAATTCTTCAAAATCCAGGGTATGAGGGCCCAACTGAGATTACTCGAGTACCTAGTTCACATGTGGGATGTGAACGAGCATGTGTTTCATGTGGGAGCTCACATTCTTACGATAGATATTGAAGATATCTACTTCTTAACCAGGTTATCTCGTCGTGGGTCCCGAGTAACACTTACAGGTAGCAGGGGAGGCGACGAGCCTATGAACCACTATATCAGTGCACATTGTGTGCCAGGTACTCAGAAGCATAGCAGTAAAGTTGCTATAAGAGATGTCTGAGACTTGCCTCTATGGACCATCCTTTATACCATCACACGCATGGTAGGGAGTGCATCTCCCCATATGGTTCTTCAGAGCTATTTTCAGTATGCGTTGGAGTGTATGGAGCCCCACGTTTTCAACTAGTGTGAAGGGGTCCTCAAAAGTATAAAAAAACAACTAACCAAGTGTAGGAGTGGTGAGCTGAAACAGTTTGGATATGGTTCTATTTTGGTATCCTTCTTCCTAGAGAGGGTCCCATTTTTGCTCTTACATGTAGAGTAGGGTATACCTGCCCCAAAGGATCCAAGAATGAAGAGGTGGGTCGACCTCATGGAACGACATGCAATCGGTCCTATCGTTAGATATAACAATGTTTTCTTCGACTGGTTAAGAACTCAGATGCTCATGGTCGACAACTATGCATATTTTGGGCTAGACTTCTGAGGATATCTAGACTTAGCTCTTCCCGAGGGTTCTCAATGGGGGGACATAGGTAAGAAGGACATTTTGTTTATATGATGTTTTTGTGATTTTTAATGATATAAATGTTTTTTATGTTGTTTATTCGATGACTAATCAAACGCTCTTTGATGATGCAGATGTGGAACCTTAACGTCCTCCCGGTTCATCTCCCATCCAGAGGCGAGGGGAGAGAGGTGACATAGCAGGAGTAGTTGCTGCTGACTATGAGACCATAGAACAAAACTTGGAGGGGCTAACGATGAACATCCCAGATGCCTCTATCGATGATATCATGAGGCATTACCAATTCCACAGAGTGGGTGTGTCTGCTTCCATTGATCGACTGCTTCGTAGAGTAGCACGAGAAGTCGCATGTTATAGCGAGCAACATCCTTGATGCTCTATTGTATATGAAGCCATGTGCTTCACATTTTTGATATTTTGGTCTTCGGACAAAACCACTTTTTGTAAAACTTTTATCGTTATATATATATGAGGCTTCTACCATCTTACTTGTTGTATATATAAAGTGTGATTGGATTTTATAAATGTATCAAATGTCTGTCTAACACATAATTAGCCAATGCATTTTTTAATGTATTTAGACATCTAGGACTATGTTGATATTCAATGTAATCAAAATGACATTCCAAGAGGCGAATTCGTAAATATACCCTTAACAATGTAGGACTTCGGATAGAATACACATTACTCAACTGTAGGACCACTAACGGTGAATCCAGTCGTACAACAAGATGACGGATTCCAAGTGAAACAACGTCGGTCAATAATTCAATGACAACACTGTATTTCACAATATTGTTAGTTGCACGACTAAGGCAAACACCGTGTAGACTAATAAATTCATATGTAGGTGCATAGATTGACCAAGCAACAAACGTTAAGTTATGAGTACTGCGACTAACGCCATCGACGAAGCCAATGTAGGGTAACGAAGACACCGACATATAGAAACCAAGCACAACGCAAGGTAAGCAGCTAAAGGTCGAAACCAAACAACAAAAAAACACACAAGAGTATTATACACTAAAAGTACAAGCACTCAAGAAAAAATGACTTAAGCATAGTACTTCTTTAAGTAAAGCCCCTTTCTAGGTTCACTCAAAGGGATTCCATCATAATCAATCAGCTCATAAGGTCCCTTCTCCAACACTCGTTTGACAATATAAGGACCCCACCACATGGGCTCGAATTTACCAGCCCCTAGCAGATCACGATCTTGCTCGTAAAGGAGAATTAGATCACCTTCAGAAAAAACACGTGGTTTGACATGTTATCGTATTTGGCTTTAACACATTTCTTCTGAGTTTCAATAACTAAGGAGACATCGTGACGAGTTTCGTTTAGTTGCATCAAATACAAAAGACGCTCCTCTTCAACAGAGGTGTTAGGGAGAAGTTCAACGACTAGCTTCAAAGACGGTATTTCACATTCAATCGACAAGATAGCTTCGATACTATAAACTAACTGGAAAGGTGTAAATCCTATGGTAGACTTGATGGATTTCTGATAGACCCATAACGCTAAGAACAACATTGTGTGCCAATTTGTCTTATGAATTTCTATAATGCGTCAAAGCATGGTAATGAGAACCTTGTTGATCTCTTCAACCTGGCCATTGGCATGTCAATAATAGGGGGTTGAGTTTTCATGGAAAAGACCCAACTTCTCAGTGAGTTCAAACATCATAAAATTTCTAAAATGACTACTGTGATTAGTAACGATGGCTTGAGGGACACCAAACCTAGTAATGATATGATTGAATATGAACAATTTTGMAGTTTTCCCRGTGTTTTCAAATGTAGGCATCGCYTCGGCCCATTTAGTGAAATAATCCATAGCTACAATGATGTATCCATGCCCCCCGACCAAGTGAGGGTTACATGTCATGAAGTCAATGCCCCATTTGGTGAATGGACCAATGGAAACTACAGGACGTAAGGGAGTAGGATGAGATCTTATCTTGTTATTATAATTTTGGCAAGCATGGCATTTCTGGATGTCAGTAATGCAATCCTTAAACAAAGAAGGCCAGAAATAACCGGCTTGTATGATATTTTGGGCAGTGGTATACCCAGACATATGACTTCCACATGCTCCAGAGTGATAGTCATTCAAATCTTACTCAGCTTCATCATAAGAGAGACATCGTCGAAAAATGGAATCAACACCGCGATGGTAAAGGGTATCACCAAGAATGATGTATTGGCGGGATTGATACCGTATACAATGACGATCTGTACAAGATAGATCAGGCCAGAAAGTTTGTGTCTGGAGATAGATAATGATATCTCTGTACCATACGTCATCAGAACTGATCAGGAAAAGGGATTCGTCAGGCAAGGAATCCTCTGCCACAATTTCTGTCTCAGTAGAGGGAAGGTCACATATCAGTTCGGCAAAAACCAAAGATTTCTTTGACTTAGCGCATTCAAACTCCAAGTCAAACTTCTGGAGAATCAATATCCATTTGGAGTACTTTCCCCCTAGCAATTGTCGAGTAAGGATATGTTGCATGGAGTTGCAATCGGAAATAATAGTGGTTCTGCGTAATAAGATATAATGGCGAAAACGTTGGAAAACTTGAACATCTAGCAAGGGCAGTTTCTCCACATGTAAGTATTTGGTTTCGATAGTCGTAAGAATCTGACTCAAATAGTATATCACATGTTCATCATGTGAATCATCCTCTTGGACTAGGACCATAGCAATGGTAGAGTCTAAAGCAGCTAAGTAGAGGAAGTAATCTCGGCTATAGTCAGGGGGAAACAACAATGGTGTACAGGTTAAGGCAAGTTTCAAAGCTTCAAAGGCTTTGTTTGCAGTATCGTCCCATACAAAATCGTAACCTTTCTTGAATAACCGAGTGAATCCTTTCATCAATTCAACGTAATTGGGGATGAAACGACGCAAAAAGTTTTCCTTCCCTTGTAAACTTTGGAATTGACGTAGTGTGGAAGGAGGAGGTATATTAAGAATAGGCTCATTCTTCAAGGGGTCTACTCGTATCCCGTGTATCGACATGATAAAACCAAGAAGTCGACCAGAATCCACACAAAAAACAAATTTGTGTGGGTTCAAACATATGCGATAATAACGACACAGTACGAAAAATGGACCTTAAATGTGTCGGGTGATCTTGGCGACGCATGGAATGCGCCGAGAGATCATCAAGATAGGGTTGAACAATGTTCTTAATATCATGAAAAGCGTAATACATAGCACACTGAAAGGTCACACCAGCGTTCTTGAGACCAAAGGATAATTTCCGGTAGGCAAAGGTTCCCCAAGGGAAAATACAAGCAGTCTTGTGTTGATCCACTGGTAAAATATTAATTTGATTATAACCGGAGAAATCGTCCATCAAGGAGAAGATTTCAATCCCGCCACAGTCATCAATGATCTGGTTGACGAAAGGGGTAGGATAATAGTCCTTAGGACAAGATTTATTTATATCCCTATAATCTACGCAAACGCAGATCGTACCTTGTTTCTTATTCACCAGAACGAGATTAGATACCCAATCAGTCAAAGCCACAGGATAGACAAAGCCATCTTTAAGATGTTTTTCAACTTCAAGCTTGATAGTAGTGAATTTACGTGGATGGACTTGGTGAAGTCTCTGCCGAACGATTTTAGCATCCGGATATGTCTTAATCTCATGCACAACGATATCAGGATCAATACCTGGCATTTCTTCATAACTCCAGGCAAAAACGTCACAAAATTCTTGAAAAAGGGATTTATACATGMAAACCTCATCACTAGAACATGAGGCACCGATATGAACATTTTCCAAGACTCTGGGTTTAATCGATATGTCAAGAGGGATGGTAGGTGAAATGTTAMGCAAGTTCCCTTCAAAAAACACATCGTGTGTTAACTCAGGAACTGAAGAAATAACGACAACGGTCGACGAAGTCGAAATACGTTGGTAGCTCTCTATGGTTTCACGTTCTAGAAAGAGAATGGAGCGATGATGCCCATCGTCCCATGGATTATCTTCCATATACATGACTAACATGATCATCTCATTAGTATCAAAGATCACGTGGAACAGACCAGGAGATGAATCACAGAGAGAGGGAGGAGAGGGGGTCACCGATTGAATATCTTGATAAGCAGATTCGACCGAACTCAAAGACATCTTGTCGTCATAACGAAGGTAATCACCAGAGCTAGGTATTTCCCATGGGTCATATGACTCAGGGGTTTCACGAATAGTGGTTGAGATCATGTTGATTGAGACAACAAAAGGAGGGGGAATATCGGGTGGCGAGATTGGAAATGTACCCATCAAAGTTGAATCTTTTAAAAGACCCATGACGACATTCTCGTAAATGGGGGTGTCTTCGAGATAAAAGGAACGTTTCTAGTACGAGAATCGTAATTAAAGAAGGCCAATTGGTTAACAATAATGACCTTTCCTTGGTGCGGCAATCGTAACACACGGAAAAAGGGTAGACACAATTGCAAACATGGAATCAGTCCAGCTACGACCAAGTAGAAGATTATAATCCAGAGGTGCATCGAAGACCTCAACCTCTACATTGGCCTATTTACCTTCCAACGTAATAGACAACGAGGGAAGAACATCGTAAGGTTTAAAACATGTACCATTGAAGGCCTTAAGTGTATTGTGTGATTCAGTGAGGGTAGGAGAGCCAATAACTTTCCAAAAAGTAACTGACATAACGCAAGTCAAGGCTCCCTCATTAATAACGGTTCTACAAATATTCATGTTTTCAACAACAACTTGGATCTGAAACGCTAACTGAGGAGGAAGCCTTGGAACGTGATCTTCCAAGTCAAAGATTATCAAATTAGTATCCGTAGGATCGATTCCACCAATGGCCTTTAACAATGTCTTCCGTTGAGTAGGACCACTTTGAAGGACTTCGAGAGCTGACATCACAGAGGGTGCTTGCACAAGATCTTCTACAATACTGTAGTTTTTGGCAACACGTGCATGAGGATTGAATGAAAACTTTCGAACAATTCCCTTAGGAGGAAGGCGAAGAACTGTATCAAGACCTGGTCTTTCGAGATGAAGAGGACCATTTGGAGGTGAATTTAGAGGAGAAGTTTGAACCAACGAAGGTGTATATCATCAACTTTCTCTTTTGACGAAGAGTAATCTTTGGCTCGAGTTGCGACTGCAACTTCGTTCTTTTTAGAGTCACCAATACACATAAGGACATAAGATGAGGTAGAAGGAGAAGCTTGGTCATGAATGACCAGTTGGGCCTGTTGTTGAGAAGGGAAAGGTTGTGACAAAACAACAAGTGTAGAAGGCTTCCCAGTCCCTTGGAGGGACTTAGTAACCTCAACGCGTCTCAGACAATCTTTCTTGTAATGATTGCCACCACAAATAAGACAAGGGCAACAAGGTTTACATTTATCTTTCTCATCAACGGTCTATGTTTTGGCTTTATCAGATTGTGGATTATTATTCTTGTACTCCTTATTCTTACCCTTCCCTTTCTTTTTATTTTTATTCTTCCCGGTAGGTGTGGATTGAACAGAATTAACTTCAAAAATCTTACCAGTGGAAGGACTAGGAGTAGGAGTATTTTGTACATTAGAATTATTAGATTTGGGATTGGTGTGACTGGCGTGCGCAAACTGAGTCTCAGCATGAAAGGTGTCAATCACACCATAAACAAAATGAGAAGTTGTTGGAGGTGTTGGGGTAGGATTTGTGGAAGGACTAGGAGCGTTAGGGATCAAATCGTAAAGTGTTCCCATTTGCGAATAAACGAGATCTAGATACCGAGCACGACTAATCGCTTGCTCTTCATTGACAACAGCACCCATGGCGACATCACGAGAAATAGTTCCAATGAGTGATTTGGCAAACGACACAGCCAATAGGTGATCAGGAAGAGGAACTTTGATTAAGCGTCTTCTCCTCCTCCACTCATGGATGTGATCAGAAATATGAGTCGACAAGGATTGTTTAAAAGAATTCAAAATTTTGGTTCTTGTCTCGTATCGAATTGACAACTAGTAATGTGTCAATGGATAGGGTGTTAAAGTCATTAAAGAAACCTTGTGGTAACTCGATGTACCATTTTTTTGCCGAACCCGTGAGAGTTCGTTGGAAAAGTCGTAATCTTATGGAGTCATCCATCAAGGAGTCGGATGAAAATCATAGATGAAAAGTCATAACATGATTATTCATATCTTCTCACGCTCGACCGTCAAACTTAGGAATGTCACACGGTAACTTGGCCGGTATGACGAACCAATAGGGAGAATGTAAAATAGGATCATTCAAAATCCTAGACAAATCAGGAAAATCCAAAGTGGCCAAAAAAGGAAATTGTCTATTCACTTGAGGAAACTAGTAGTTATGAGGGGGAAGAATTGTAGGTATACCAGTAGGACCATAAGCAGTCTGCAAATAATTAGAGAGTCCTGACAGATTCGGTTGTGGAGGATTTTGAGGCAGATAGCCCACAGGGTTGGGTTGATTAGGTATGTTCCCTTGGAAAGGAACATTAGATTGAAATTTTTGACCCCAAGTGGGATTCAAAGAACCTGGATACAGTTGACCAAGGTTAGGGGGTACAAAAGAATTAACTTGAGGATGTTTCCCCCCAGACAATTGTATATTTCCTTGGAAAGGAAGATTCCAAGGTTGATATTGTAACACAGGTACATGTTGTCCATAAATTGGGTTATGGACTCCAACTTGAGGTTGCCCCCAAGTTGCGGTTGTCCCCCAATATGAGTTTGTCCCCCAAATTGAGGTTTCCCCCTAACTTGAAGTTGACCTCCAATAGGAATCTGGAAACCAGAAGTGATGGAAAGGTTGGTGCCTCCAATTGGATTGGATCCACTAGGGCGAGGATGATGAGATCCTCCTAACAAAGGTGGAGGAGGAACGTAAGCCCCCCCGGAGAGAATCTGGGCAGGTGTAAGAACAAACTGACTTGCAACGTTATACCCAGGAGAAACAAAAATTCCAAACCCTCCGGATGGATTCTGGGTAGGGATAGCAATGGAAGTGTTCAAAGCTTTATACCAAGGGGAAATTGACAGATTTGGTCTAGGTGGAAGTGGCGTTCCAATAGGAGATTGAGTGATAACCACATTTCTGGTAGAAACCGTGGTAGCTTGTGGGACCATAATAGAATGGGCCATATGGAGAGGAAGAATCGAGTGAGAACCAACCAAAAATTGGTCTGAAACGACGGTGACACTACTGGTAGTACAAGTAAAATGGTCTAGAGGTACCATATAGGTAACATAGGTCTTGGGCATTTGTGATGCCATAGGTTGATTGGGACTCGCTCCTAGGTTGTCGTAAATATCACTTACTGTCAAAGGGACATAACTAGGATCAACAACTCTAGAAGTGTGAGTTGGGGTTCTAAATGATTCACTAAGAAACAATGGATCTTCTACTCCAGATCCTGCGTTAGGTCCAGTAGGTACTCCAGTACTCTCAACAACAACAATTTCTCCCGATGAATTCATCTGGAGCAAATGTGTGTCTTGTCTAATACTCAATAATGGATTTGGGGGAAGTCGAAAAGCCTCTAAGGAGTCTGAAACAATACAAAACCCTTCCAAAGAGTGTGTGCTTCCAACTTCAGAAGCTACTTCGTTATTGACTAGTCCCTCAAGAGAGCCTTCTGGTGAGTTAGGAAGCAAAGGGAGATAACCTTCCAAATATTCTAGGGGTATCCCTTGCATCCTACGTGAACGGTGAAGGCCGATGTTGGTTGAACCAAGCAAAGAAATAAAAAAATCTATGGCCAACTAGAGAAAACAAACAACACTCACTAGTAAAATCTAGAAATCAAACCAAGCAAACAAACTTTCTTATTTCAAAGTCGCTATTTGGTGATGAAATCCAATGTCATGAAATCAAGACAAGAAGGGGCTGGTATAAAGCGGGTGGAAAAGTTACGTTGACGACCTGCTTAACAAACTTACACCCTGGTGCAAGCTCCCACACATAATCATGGGTATACCCTCCAAGGAGCCCGAGTGAGTTTGTCCAGCGTCGATTCCAGGTACCGTGAAGACTTTCCCCTCCACAGTTACCTCGTGTAAAGACCCTAAAGAGATAGGCTACTAAGGTTACCAACTACAACAATGATGCCTGGGAAAACAGTCAATAGTTCGATCCACAGACAAAGGCAGGGTATCTGTCCCGAAATCAAATCGAGAGGCTCCCACACATAATCATGGGTATACCTTCAAGTGACCCCCAATAATACCCGTAATCTCTACACCAAGACCAACAAAGTAGGGTGAGTAACTCTGCTAGTCTTAATGTGACCTCAGGTTTGACCCTTGTGTGAGAAGGGCTTCCCAGGACACAATGTAGCAATTGGATTTGAACTCTCCCTATCACAAGATACTATTGTGTGTTTTGATTCTTTGGAGAGTGTGCCTTACAACCTATTCCAAATCGCTATCCTAGCTAATGTTGGTGAAAAATAACCCTAGAAAATAAAAGTTGCTAATAAATTTTAAATTCACGTTGTATTTTAGAGGCTGTTGTTTACTCAAAAGGGAGATGAAAATGAAATTGATGATGTTGTGACCTTGACCCAATAAAATGAAAAAAGAGATGAATGTGCAATCTATCAATTCATTGAACTCTAATTGCAATAGGGAGAAGATATTTTTTGAAGTAAAAAAAGCTACAAATTGCAATTTCTTAATTTCGAATGAATATAATTCCAAATATTCATGAACTACAAAAATTTTCAATTCTTCTCTTTAACAAATATTTCGAATGTGAGAATTTTCTTATGAAAGATTACTAAAAAGAATAAATGAATTTAGTCCTTCCTTTTCAAAACAAAATCAGAGATGTGATGACGAAAGGAAAATGTAATCCAAGAAAATCAAGACATTCTCAACACAATTCCCAAATCAAATTCGTAATATAGACAAAAATGAAAAAAACAAGAAAAAAATTTGTCGTATGGAAGAAAAAAATATTTCTTAATCAAACAATCTGGAAAGTAAAACCAATCCAAAACTTAAAAAAAACCAATGACCCTCTGTCAAACACGCACCCAGGTCAAGACCTGAGATTATATCCTTGTGACAATGATCAAAAGCAAAAAACTTGCAAAATGAAAAGAAAGAATTTCAATTACTGAAAACCAATCACAAGCAAGCTTTAAACTCATGAATCAATCCAATACTGGCATCAGAAGTCCACCCGAGGAAACTGAGGCAATTTTGGGTGAAGAAAGAAAAATTGACTCACTCCAACAAATTCTACAGGAGTCGTTGCAGGTTGGGTACGAGACACAGTGCGACGAGCAAAGGTCGTCGCAGGCTACTAGCAAAGCATAGTGCGACATTGTCGAATTGGATTGGTCAAGCAGGATGCGGCGTCTGAGGGTCATCACAAGCTACCAATATGGTATAGTGTGTCGATCTCTGTAAATGAGGAAAAAATGGGAGAAAGACAAAAAATCTAATTGAACTTCCAGACCCAGGGAGTCCAGATGGATCTCCCACAGACTCAGAAAGTGAATCTAATCAGAATAAGGCAGGCTAAAAACAAATGGGAAGAAAAAAATCAAAAGGAAGTCATTTCATCCCCTGTATGGTTGCCAATTTTTTTATGGGATTGATCGATAAATGTGGACATAAACATATCTCCCTAAATCCATCTGGATCTAGAACAAAATAGAACAAAATACGAAGCTTTCCCTAAGTTCTAACTATTGAGTTTATTATTTAACAAGAGATAGACAACACACCATTTAAATGTTGCTTCCTCCTCCCATCGCCATCCTAGATTCACTCCGGTGCTCCTGTGATATTGGATCTGCAAGGGAACACAAGACAACCAAAGTGAAATCAATACAATGAACTCAACAAGAACCTATGTATGTGATCAAGGAATCATACAATAAAACAAGACAAGTTTTATGGAAAATAAACATATCACTGTATCATATTAAAATGAAAGTGGAGATTACAACCAAAGCCTTGATGTTGCAAGGTCCCCTTTTGATGGCCCTTTGCTCCAACACACACACTTGCTCCAACCTTGAATGAAGAAGATCCACAATGACTCGATGAATTGAAATGAATCTCTCAAGTATGAGCCGAAGTAGAATTCCTTATCCAATCCTTAGCCTATTCAACCTTAACCTTGCTTAACCTTTTCCATGAGAGATCCCTCTTTATATAGGGGAAAGAGAGATGGTTTGAAGAGATTATGATGATCCCACCAAATCAGAGAAGTGAGTAATATCCAAACCATTTGGACGTCACTTCATCTTCTAGAAGATCCCCTTCTAGAACTTTCGTGAAGTTTGACTTTTCCTTTTGTTTTGACATCGTCGCACCCTAGCTATAGTGCAGCCCACGTAGACGTCGCAGTCCAACTCTAGAGAAGGGAGCGACGATCAGGAATCGTTGCACCTTATGCCTTTTGCAGCCTACGACGACCTTCTTTAATAGGTTTTTTGAGAGGAGAAAGCCAGTCACTTTCCTCATGGAAACAGACTCTTTTTGGGAACATGAACACACGTTTGTCAATGGATCACTGGGGTGACCAAAATAATGTGTAACAACAGTATGTAGTACAATACATAGAAGTTCATGCCAGTGTACAATACAGTGTCTCGATTTGCATGCCAAGAGGTGTCTAGTCATGGAGTTGCATTGATTTGTGTGTCATTGAGCACCATGTCCAAACATAGTCATGTTATACTCATTCTTCTCAGATTTTCGAGAGGAGCGTGAATATGATGTTTATTTTGTGCTAAGATGTTGTCTATGGAGATCTTAGTTCATATTCTCTTGTATGATAATTTGAGCACATTGTTTTACGTGAAGAAGGGGGTCATTTTGAGCCAGTTCAGAATATAGTCGAGTTTATACTCATTTTTATTAGAATTTCAAGATGAATTCAATGGTAACCTTTGTTTCTAGGTTTGAACAACAAAATTAAATAGCTTAGTAAGTCCATTTTCATTGTAATTTTTGACATTTGAGATTAATGAAGAGTAATCTCACTGTTGAAGGGGACTTGGAGATGCAGCCTAGGAGAGGTGACCTCCATCATCAAATATTGTCTTATTAGTTCTTTTGTTTTTTGTTGTGTTATCTTATTATTATGCAAGTTATTTATCATTTCATGAGGTTTTGGATAAGTAAAAGATTCGCATGTGTTAAGCAAATCTGTCAAAGACGATCAAGAAATATTCTAAATCAAATTATATGTTAACATGTATCTTGAAGAGTAAAATTAGCATCTAAGGATTTTTGGATCAACCATAGCCTTGCATGCCATAGGTGCAACTAGTTGCTACCACCATCGTCTTCTATACCATAGACGGAGCCAACCACTTTAATGTTTTTTAATAGGTATATAATAGAGGTAGAGATCTAGGGATACTTCAGAGGATGTTCCATTGTCGCAGCAGCCAGTTGGATCGAAAACTTGCAACCTCTAACATTTCTATTGTGGATTGCCAAAACCTATAGCCTTAACATTGTTCGTTTACGAGGCATTTATGATTTTTGGAACTCGCTCCAAATAAGCTTGTTGACAAATTTTAACTTATGTGGAGTGAAAAAATATAGTCATGTTTGTTGGGATTCATAGAAATGCCCAACAATATCATTTCAATTCACAATATTGATCTAGGTAGCACAAACAATATTTTTTACATCTTTGTGTATGGTTATACAAATGAAAAATAAATCACTTGATTGGTTGAAATTAGGTAAATTAATGCACAAAAATCGATATATTGATGCAAATTGATTACTATATTACTTGTTAAAAGTAGGGAAGGACTAATAAGACATTTTCATTTATATTTATTATATAATTATTTATAGATGGTTAAAAGTAGGAAACTATTAATAAGATATTTTCATTTATATTTAGTATAAATATTTCTAGATATATAGGTAGATATTTTTATTTATTAAGGTGTATTAATTGTTAAAAAATTCAATAAATAATTTATTTATTTTGATATTTTATTTGTGTGTTGAAAATTTGAAAAAAAAAATTACTAATTTTATTTGATTATTATAATAATGATAATAATATCTTTTTAAGGTTACGGCTAAGGTGGACATCAATTGGTGTACAAGGCCCCTTGTTTGTGGGACAAGGGAACAAGGAACCCCTTTGGCTCAACGATTTGATTGCTAAAATCTACAGAGGTGTGCATATCCTACTGTTAAAGTCTATGGAGGTGTACATACCCTATCCCCCTCTCGATTTGATTTGAACCATTAACCTCCAAGAAGGAAACATATGTTCTTAACCATTTTAATAAATCATGAAAATCATTAGTATTACAAATATTGTAAATTTGAGCTTTAATATATGTATATAAAGGTATTTTAAGAAAAAATGTTTTTCTTCCTCTATTTTTTCAATATTAAATAGATTATAAGTTATTTTTCAATGTTCTTTACTCTTGATTCCTTCCTCCGATAGTTTAATGAAGAAACAACATCCTCATGTCTCTCTCTTGAATCTCGAGTGACTTTTACTAAAATTTGAAGCAATTTTAGGAAACATTTTATCCTTCACCTTAATTATGTTAATTATATTATGCTTGTACATTAGGTTCCCTAATCATAGTGTAACTTTCAATGGGAAAAAGTCCAACGTCTAAGAGGATAATGGGATAAGGGGGATTGCTCTTAATTTAAATATTATATAAATTAAAAAATGCTTTTGGATTTGTTTGACTTTCTCCAAATTTCTCTAAAAATGTCGCAACCCGAATTCCACAAGCTTAAGTTTTGAATAACAAGGGTATCAAAGAAGAATTTATTTTTTTTCCTAGAACTTCAACGCTCACATAGGATTTCCACCCTCCATTGATCATTTTCTCGACGCTATAGTTCTAATGGAGCTTATGCAAGTCAACTCTAAGAAATGTACAAATTAACTTCCTCTTAGTTTGAAATTAAGATAAGTGATTTTATTGAAGTAGATGATAATCAACTTAATCTTATCAATATTTCACAACCCTATATTTGGAATAATGAGGATATCAAAGAGGATTTTTTTTTTCTCCCAAACCCATAAATCTACCTTTAAAGTGTTCTCAACACTAAAATAGGTTTTCCACCCTCCATTGATTCTCTTCTCCACACTATAGTTCTAACACAACTTGTCAACTCTAAGATGCATGTATGAATTAACTTCATCTAAATTGTTAGTGTCATAAGTAAAATTATGATAAGTTGTTTTCTTGAATTTGTTGATCACATTTACTTAATCTTATCAATAATTTTTTTAAAGAAAAAAAATTGAAATTTTTATTCATTAAAGAAGGAAACCACATTTTGTAAGTGTTAATGGCACAATACAAAAGAGAAAGTGAAAGGACTAAAATGCACACTGCACTTACAATAGTACAAAAGATAAAAATACATAACTAATATACATGTCATTTCTTCCCCTTTAAAAATAATCATCAATCCTCTCATTTTTCCCCTTTCTTCTTTGTGACTTCTTGTAACCCCACTAAAGAAATATCCATAGTAACCAATTGAAATTTTGTAGGCATTTTATGGGGATTCATAGAGGAAACTAATTCTTAAATATTTTTTAATTACATTTTTATTTTTAAATATTTTATATTATAACTCATTTATTTTGTATTAACTTATCACATGTAGATAGGTACTCTACATCCCTCTATGGTATGGGGGAAATGTTGTCAAGTTGGTTTTATATTAGATAAGGTTACATTAAAAAAAATTAAAGTCGGCTCAATTAAAAAAAATAACAATAATAAAAATAAAGTCTTCTAAATTAAAAGAAAACAACTACACACACCATTACATATTACACACACATATGTATATTATGTACTTACATATGACAACATCTAAAATATTAATTCTTTCCTATTAAATGATAATAAAAAAACTACACCTTAAGAAAATAAAAAAAACTACACCTTAATAAATTTGATCCCTCTTGGTGCTTAATAGATCTGAATTTAAGATAGATCTACCCTGGAAGGAAAAGATCCATAAGCCAAGGAAAGAAAGAGGCAAAGGGAAATGACAGGGTCTATGCGGAGAAGAAGAGGGCATGCGCGCGACTGGAGTGGAAGGAAAAAATATTCATGCCCGAGCAAAGGAGTGGAGTAGTACAACAGAAGACACTCATGTGTGGTCGGGTGAGCCCCCAACGTGGCTTAAAAGAATCACCATGCATCGATGCCACAAGAGAGGGAGGCGAGGTCGCTGCATTGGGTCGTGGACTTAAGGATGTGATGAGAGAATGGTTAGCTCTAGGGTCCTCGATGGAACCCCCACATGGCCGAATTGAGATAGGAACCATGATATTTGTCATGGGATATGGTGTAAGGAGGGATGCTCATTAACACAAATCATTTCAATGGTGTCTTTGATAGTCATATTGGCTTGAGCATTAGCAATTACATTGTTATGGAGAAGGATGTGGAAAGGAGTTAGAGAGTGGAAAGCTTCAAACTTGTGTTGGATTCTCATAAATATAGTTCTCAGTTTCATATATGTTGGTAGAGTCTTCATCCTCATGTGGTTAATGACCACTTTTGAATCACCAAGGGTTAGGATGGACTTTAAGCCTTCTTGAATGGCCAATTGCAATCCTTGAAGTAGAACATACGCCTCTTCTTAATTATTATTTGCATGATCGATGCTTCATGAAAATGAAAACCTCATATTACCTCCTAGGGAGAAAATAACCCCACCCGCACCTGCAACCCAGTGCATTTAACTTATTATTATATTTAAATTTATTAATTTTAAATCTAATATATATATATATATATATATATATATAACAACACACTTCTCCAAATATATGTCTAATTTATCAATATAAATTTAAAAATAAAAATAAAAAACAAATGACAACATATTTATTTTATTGTTAATTTATATTAATATACTTAATTGAAGAGATTTGAATCAAACATCTATAATCATAAAACTAACCAAATATACAACAATATTAACAATAAATTGATTTTTTTTTATATAATTTAAAAAAATTATATTTATTTTTTAATTACAATTCTATTTTTAAATATTTTAAATTAAAGGAAATACGCCCTATCCCATCCTCCTCTTAGAAACAATCCTCTCCTTCATTGAGAGCATGGCTATGACTAGATACCTAATGTATAAGAACAAGTTAAACAACATGGAAGACAAGAGGCTTCCTAAAATTGCTTCAAAATTGAGTCATAATCACCATCAACTCAAGCGAGGATAGCATAAAGATGCTCGGTCTTGGCTAAACTATTGAGGAATCATGGAAGACACCATTTTGCACAATAAATATACTATTAAAAAAAACGTCAAATCAAAATTTAAGGAGAAAATGTGGTGTGATAAAGAGTTAGAGGAAAAAAGAAAATTAAGGTATTATAAAGATATAATCAACCCTAATCTAGAAGATCAAAATTATCTATATATTTTTCCAAGTGTAAAGAAAAAAATAATCATTACTAAGATAAGAACAAATTCTCTCGAGCTCCATAGTGAAACTGGGCGTTGGTCGATTCCTAAAACGCCATGGGATGAAAGAGTGTGTCACCTTTGTGACACTAAGAAAGTTGAAGATGAAAATCACTTTCTCTTAGATTGTCCAACATATACCCATATTAGATCTCATTTTCAAAATATTTGTCACACTACCAACCTTCCTAACCTCTTAACTCAACAAAAGTATGGTGATTTTGAAAAACTTCTCTTAATGTTTTTCGAGCACAGAAACAAAATTCTAAAGAATCGCAAGTAATCACTTACCCTCTTAAGGTCCTGTTATCCCCGATATCTGGGGATAACTAGGAGATCATGTCTCGAGGCCCACATGGTCCTAGACATGGAGTACCGAGAGCAGAGATCGACTTGAGCATGGCCCTAGAGGGCCCATCGTTCTTCTTCTCAGCCAGACTTGTCCTGGCCCCATCGCTCTCACCATGACTTGTCCCACAGCACTGTGCCTCCATCACTACCGGCTCCGGCTTCGGTACCGAGAGGACTCTTGCTCCATGAGGTAATTGGTCCCAGGTATCATGGTATGTGTCATACTTGATCATTATAACCTCTTATGTATGTATTAGGTTCCTTTCATTTCTGGATACCGCTTGATCTTACACTAACTCTTTGACCATTGTTAGCGGATTGATAAGTAACTATAAGCTCTAGATTGGTTTTGTTTAGCCACCAAGGGTGGTTTGCAGGGCCATCGTCCGCTTCCCACCATCTTATCACTTTTCCATCTTATAACCCGCTAATCCATCCCATTCCCATAGTCCAGCCATTATTAGATGACTGTGGTACAATCTTGTCTTGTGGGAAGAAGGCTAAAGGCCCGTGGGAGGTAAAGCCGGCCGGTAAAAGATGCTTCTATAGGAAACAAAACCTAGAGATGCTTCGCCACCAGGGATTTCCTCTCGAAGGCAATAAAAGGCCCTCGACAAGAAACCATGGGGACCCTAAGAAAATGAAATAAATGCAAGACCTAACCAAGAGGGGATGGGAGGTCTCACTACCAGTCGGCCCATTATGTCTATATAGGTATTTAGCTTGCATGATGATTAAGCACCATCCGGGTCACCAACCAGTATGTTACCTTTTGTTTCATGGCCAAAGGAAGGGGTCTCATCACGAGCCAACCCTTCTCATTTCCTCAAGATACTAGTGGGTAACGTCATCAGCTCTGGCCACCAAGCCAAAGCAATGTTGTCCTCTTCGCTAAGGCTTGTAGTAAATGCAAATGAAGAAGATAAGGTACAGGCTTGAAAAAATGTAATCCATGATCGTACGTACCGGGCTTCCCACAAAGGCACCTACGTGACAACAATTCACTCTTTTGGTCCGATTACAGGACCTGACATCCTAAAACCATATCACCACATTACACATGTATTTGAAATGATCCTTTGAGGGAACTTCCATTTCCTGTGGGTATTATCCCAAAAGTATCTTTGTTGGTTGCCTTTAGCCTTGTATAGTGGTCTGTAACGTCTTTGTGAGCCATTTGATGAATTGTTAGGGATTTCATGCATTAAGGTTTGATAAATTTAATGATGCAGATATGGATTTACTGCTATGATGTTCAGGGACCGGGATGAGCCCCTCGGATATGAACATGTGCGTGACCATGCCCGCATGGACAGTACCGAGGATCTGCGGCACATGGGGATGATTAGCTCTGACCAATGTAGCGGCTTCCACGTGGTTGGCCGATGGCGAGGCGTGACGAGCTGTGACAAGCCCCTGCACGTAGAAGAAGAAGGATCACCATCGTGATCGTGCGCTTTGGCAGACTTATGGGGATCAACCCTTACAGACATGGACGTTGACCTGGAGATTGGATGCAGCCACCCGTGGCTAGTTGGACGGTTTTGAGCAGGGCAGCGTATTACGAGCCCACTCAAAAGTTGCAGATTCCATGGGGCCAACGCCCAGTTGCGGATGATGATTTTGTTCTAGTAATACGCCTCTCTAAGGCCCTGCCATCACTCCATTATTAGCTCATTTTTGCATTTTAGCATGTATAAGTGACAAATTAATTGAATTATATATTGTCAGCCTTGTTCACTGTTTTGTTGACCTATTTTAATTAAAGGTCATAAGAATCATATAAATAGAGGATGTTTTCTCCTCATTTTATAAAAAAAACCGGCTCTTTGGAGAGATATTCTTTCGGCCTTTTTCTTGTCTTTTTCGAGTGAGGCGCAACTTCTTGGAGTACTATTTTTTGGCATGTGGTGCCATTTATCATTGGAAGGTTTACAACTAGGGTATGATTATGCTCTCATCATGAGTTTGTAAGTGTTTCTTCATCAAAACTTCTTGAATGAATGGTTGTTGGATTTAATATTATCTTGCATACATTGTTATCTTGTTACTATTTGCTTCTAATTCTTGAAACCCTAGGGAGCCAAACAAGTAGGTCGTGGTCATGTCCCCGTGATAAAAGCTATAGCCATTTGATTTGAGAAGGTTTAAACTAGCCATAGCCAGTTACACTTACTCTCTTATCTTGAGTTAGTTTTGAGCACAAATTGAAGAAAGGAGTCCTAGGCTTCAATTTGTTTTACACCTAGGGTTTGTTTCTAGGGTTTTAAAAGCCCCTTTGTATTTAAGCAACACTTTTCAGCCATAGATTTGTGTCCATAAGCCAGCCAAGCTACAAAGGAGTCTTAGGGAAAGAAGAGGGAAGTTTTAGGCCTAGCTTTAGCTACACCTGGGTAAGTCTTTTCTTTCTTAGGGTTTTAGGATTTGGCCTTGCCATAAAATAATACCTTCCTACCGTTCCAACCCCTTGTTCCAAGTTTAAAGTCTCCAAGCTACTAGTTTCAATTTCAATTATTGACTCCATTAACCCAAGGCACTAGTCTAGAAATCATCTTGAGCTTGTTTATCCTTAAACTCTCTTCAAACACTCTTTTATTTTGAAAACCTAACTAACCTAACGCCTAACCCTAGCAACTGTAAAACTAGAACCCCTAATGAGATGACGGCCTGCCGATTTTTGACCCTTGTGTTTATTTTAGAAATTATGAAGAAGTTATCTTGTCATAGCCATAGAGGTTCCATTATTTTCATTATTAAATTTGTAAAACGCCCACTTTCTTACATATTAACCCTAACAACAACAACAACAATATAGGGCTGACGCCACACTTGTTTGATGGCATCTCTTGTTTGGCATGAAATGTTGTGACATTGTCTCCATTTATTGATAGGCTTGAGTTGTGAATTACTTTCATAGGCTTAATTGACAAACGCTAAAAATCTCTTTTGTCTCTCAAATTAACTTGATTTAGGTCTGACGTCACTTCGCAATGTTGTTAGCCATTGATGACGCCAGTTTCCTTTAACCATTATTTAAGTGTAAGACGTTGAGATTTGGTTGGCATTTGAAGTGTGGATTATTTTCTGTGGTTTAATAAGAAAAACGTTCACCCTTTTGCCTTCCAAAAACTAGCATAATTCAGGTTATTGTCTCCTCCATTCTGCATTAGTGACGTAGCAGAAATATATATTTCTGTATGAGCAGATTTGTAACAGCCATTGCATTGTGATATAAATAAGGCTGAATTTTACACATTGTCGTAGTGCTTTTGTATTTATTGAAGAAGTGTTATTCCCCTTTGTATTTATTGGTAATCATTGACTTCGCCAATAAATTACATTCCAATTATTGCTCATGCATGTGTATTAAAGATAGCCATTGATATATTGAAGTACTAACCACTTCTTACACATTTTAGTTTTTGCCCTGTCCCCAGAAACAGTGCCCTTATCAAGGAATATCTTCTTTGACTATATTCTTCTTGGCATTAATCCGTGAAAGGGAATCTTTATCTTGAATCCATTGAACCTTTATCCCTTCAGAACTCCGTATTGCTAGGGACGCCTCCCTTTGACTAGCCATCCTAAATAGAAAGAGTTCCCCATTGAGGTGTGATAGTGGGTGGGGAAGTTCCCTGCTACTAGCTTTGAAGCCTTGACTCGCCAACCTAAACCCTCTTCCTACAACCGTATGTATTAACAAAAATATTTGTCACACTACCAACCTTCCTAACCTCTTAACTCAACAAAAGTATGGTGATTTTGAAAAACTTCTCTTAATGTTTTTCGAGCACAGAAACAAAATTCTAAAGAATCGCAAGTAATCACTTACCCTCTTAAGGTCCAATAGACCAATTCGGTCTTAGTGGACGTTAATCATCATCATCATCATAACTCATTTATTTTGTGTTAACTTATCACATGTAGATAGCATCGATACATATTTGTATTTATTTTTATTATTATCACTTTATCAAGTTATTTATCTTAAATTATATTAATAGTTTTATTTTTATTTTTATATATTTTAGACTTAAAATCAATTAAAACAATTTACTTTGTGCCAGTGTGACACATTTGTGACATTTTCATAAATATTTGTAAAAAATAAATTATTAATATTTTAATAGAATTATTAAGTACAATAGATTTATTTTAAATCCAAATCTATCTAATACGGAGAGGGATCAAATTTCTTAAGGTGTAGTTTTTTTATTATCATTTAATAGGAAGTAATTAATATTTTAGATGTTGTTATATGTAAGTACGTAGTATACATATGTGTATAATATGTAATGGTGTGTGTAACTGTTTTCTTTTAATTAAGCGGAATTTATTTATATTATTGTTATTTTTTTTAAATTGAACCTACAACATCTCCCCCATGCTCTAGATGCAAAGATCCATCTTAAATCCGGATCTATAAAGCACCAAGAGGGATCAAATTTCTTAATATGTAGTGTATTTATTATCTTTTTTTTGTTTGTTAGTTTTTCCGTGACCTGTGGGACTAGCCTATGGCTGAGAAACCGCGACTCAGGGGCATCTAAGCCGTCAAAATCACCCGAGGATCGCACCTAGCCTGAGCCACACCAACCCTTAACATGGCTGGATTTTTTGTCTCCTCGGGTTTCGAACCGGTGACTTAACATCACAGAGTACCTTTTTCCAAAGGAAAAATATCTCAAAATTATATTAGAATAATTTCATTTACAATGCAGGTCCACACCAAATGGAGGTCCAAAACTTTCTTTACGGCCAAAACAACCCCAACTACAAGAGAAGTACTATGTTGAATTCCAAAAACTTTTCAAGTCACATTAGCCTCGAAATGAGCAGTTGAGAAGGGGAAGAGCAGTGCTAACTCTAAACACATCTTTATAACAAAGACACTACTCAACTTCTTCTAAGTTTAGTCTTCAAAGATGTTAAGAAAGGAGTGAGAGATTTCTTCTCCATTTTTCCAATGGAAAACTAATAGTCTACCTTTTGTTTCTTTTTGAGCCCTCTTTGACAGAAGATCAATCTCCTTATTATGCTCCCTGTAGATATGCTAGAAGTTGGTATCTCTGAAATTACTTGCCAGATCCAAAGTTTTTAATTTCCAGCATTCAATATTCACTGAGTTGAGCTGGCCCTGTTGCTTTATCCAATCGATGATCACTTTCGAGTCCCCCAAGATTTTAATTTTATCTATCGACCAAAGCGTAGCCAAAAGGAGCGTCACCCACAAGCCCAAGAGCTCCGCCTTAGTGTTGGTTCCAGCGCCGCAATTTAGAAACCATTTTGTATTTTTTGATGCATGCATCTTGAAAATACCCCCTGCTCTGTAACACTCACCATTTGCTAGTGCAGCTCCATCGAAGCAAGCTAGAGTGTAGCCGTCTTCCAGATTAATATCACATACTCTATTTGGTAGAATCTTTGGGATTGCCAGCTTCCAAGTGAAAGTACTTGAAATTCTATGCACCACTGATCGGTTGGAAGGGGAGCACTCCTCAAATAGGACCTTATTCCTCTCGATCCAGATATGCCAGCAAGTGGTTGCTACCAAGCTTGCTGGAGCCCATTTGTCTTTCATCCAATTCTTGAAACACTCGAATACCGAGTTGCCTATCCAATGAAAATTAAATTTATAGAGAACAGATAAATGATGCCACACAGAGTTCATGAAGGACAATGTATCAGAATATGGTCTATGTTTTATGAATTGTTGTTGCACAACTTACATACCCCCAGACCGTTCGATCCTTTCCTCTGCATAGATTCCTAGGTAAGAACTTTGTCCTTTGTTGCCAACCAAATAAATAATTTTAGTTTGAGTTGTATCGATCATTTCCAAAGGTGTTTATACCACGAATTGTCTATCTGAAAATCAAATGACCTTAATAGTGCTAGATATAAATTCTTTGCAATTACTTGACTGGTCAAGTCCCCGCCAGCCCAGACCAGAGCGTCGACCGAGTTTTTAAGAGAGATGTCGGGGATTCTTAATGTTGTTGTGAAAGTATTCCATTCGATAGCACTTTGACCTACTAGCCTCAATGATTCACTACTGTGCCACCGGTCTGGAAAAACTGATACACCATATGTGACTCTTGCATGGGAAAGAGAGGTAATTTTAAAACTTGACAGGTGCACTTGCAAGGGGTAGGAGAGGATGGATAGGTTCTCCAGTCCGCTAATCAGATCCCTTCCTAAGACAATAGAGTTTCCATCCCCAGGAAGCTAGCGGATCCAATGCAAAATAACAAATAGATTTTTTAGCCAACCGTTCTAGAAACTAGACGCCCTCCGATGCTTGTGGGAGGGCTTCCACAGCCAAGTAGAGATCGATGAGTTCCCCAAGTATTTTCCTATCAGAAGTTTATTCCAGATGCTTCCATGGTTTAACGCCCTCCAATAAGTGTTTGCTATGAGTGCTGAGTTGAACAAAGGGAGTTTTTTGAGACCCCATCCTCCACAGGATTTTGGTCGAGTTAGGATGTCCCATCTACAGAGATGGAAATTAAACTTTTCTTTATGTCCACTCCACAGGAAGGCGTAAGTTAAACAGCGAATTTTATTTAAAATCGATTTGGGAACCACCTCCAAAGACATCTAGAACACTGCAAGGCTTTCCAACACTGCTTTAACCAAAATAAGTCTACCTCCAAGCAAAAGCCACTTGTTACACCACTGAATAATCTTCTTTTCGAATTTGGCCACCAGCCAGCTCCAATCGGCAGATTTGGAAGGACCCGGTTTGAGGTAGTACTCAAGGTACTTGAATCCATTATTCAAATCTGTAAAGGTATAGAGTAAAATATCCTTGAAAGACGCCATATCTTCTTCCTTGAGTCCCCAATAATGAACTGTAGTTTTTAGAGTGTTTATACATAGACCAAAAACACTACAGTACAGAGTGAGAAGGTCCACTATCACTCTCCATTCCCTCGGATCAGCCTTAGACAAAATAAGAACATCGTCGACAAACATTAGATGGACCACTATTAAAAGTTTTGTTATTTTAATACCTGAGATATTGTGGTCAATACTACTGTTTGAAAGAAAAAGGCTCAGCCCCTCCATAATCAAAATGAACAAATACGGGGATAAAGGGCAACCCTGACGAAGTCCCCGCCAAACTTTGAAAAAATCTGTCGCCTCCCCATTTGTCAAGACTGTGAAGCTTGCACTTGTTACGTAACTCATTATCCAATCTATAAGCTTGACTTTGAATTTGATAGTAAGAAGAACTAACCTTAGGTACTCCTAATCCACGTTATCATAGGCTTTTTTCAGGTCCAGCTTCAGTACAAGAGATTTCTGGTTCTTCTTTTTTATATTATGGAGGCTTTCATGAGCAGTCCCGATAATGTCTTGAATTCTCCTACCTTCCAGAAATCCCAGCTGCTCCGAGGAGAGACACTTCGCCAGAAAGGGTTTAATCCTAGTTGCCAGGATTTTGGATATAACCTTATATATTAGATTACATAGTGAGATGGGATGATAATCATCAAAGGAGGCAGGTTTGTTTGCTTTCAGGATGAGAGCCAGAAAGGTTGCATTTATTCCACCACTAAGATGACCTTTTTTCCTTGATTCCTCCACCATTTCCAAGAGATCATTCCCCACAAGATCGAAAAAGAAAAGAAAGAATTCTGAGGTCAATCCATCAAGGCCCAGACTTCTTTCTTTTTTGCAATTTTTGAGCACTGATTTTAATTCTTTCATGGAAACCGGGGGATAAAGTAATTATGCTTCCTCATCATTTACCATTTTGGGGTACAGACTGGAAACCCTAACCACTTCAATTATGTTGTTTCTACCTCTTGCTTTATAAAATTGTTTAAAATGATATACTGCCTCCTCCTTGATCGGCTTCTAGTCCATTTGATTTCCTCCACTGTCACTTTGAATATCCCAAACATGTTTTCTGTTTCTATTGGAACTAGCAACCTTATGAAAAAATTTAGAATTTGAGTCACCGCTCTGGATCCAAGTCATTCTACTTCTAAGACGCCAGATATCCTCAGTCCTGCGGAGAATGGAATTCCTATTTGTTTCTAGCGCACCCAACCTTCACTCTTCCTCCACCGTTAAAGGAGTCTCAAAATTTTTGTTTAAAAGTTGTTCTATATCTGTTTCCAACTTTTCTAATAATAAGAGCTCAGAGTTCTTGAAATCTTTAATCCATCTTTTCGTTTGGAGTTTTAATTCTTTTAGGTTTATCAATAATCTAACCTGCTTGTTGCCTTCCTCCAGGAATCGCAGGTCATTCCAGTTCGTATGAACCAGCTTCACATAATCAGGTTGATTTAGCCAGTCCGCGTTGAATTTAAAAGAGAAGGCCTTGTACATTGGTGCCTGCTCCAATTGAATAAGCACATGGGCGTGATCTGATACGAACGAGTATTCCACCCACGACCTGAACATGCCAGCTGAAGTCAAAAGATTTTCTGTAATAAAACAACTATCAAACCTTCTGGCTATAGAATCAAGTCCAGATCGCCCGTTTCTCTAGGTTGGGACTATCTTGGGGGGTTTTAAGTCAATCAGTTTTTTAGAGATGAAAAGATCTTTGTAGAACTCTTCTGTCGGACCTGGCAAGAAGGATCCCCCCCAATTTTCATCAGATGATAAGATGAAGTTCATATCTTTCCATAACAAGTTTTGGAACGGATAGGATACCACTATCAGCTAAGGTACTCCAGAAGAGTTTGCGATCCATACACGGTCCATAGACATTTAAGAAGGCCAGTTCCTTTTTTGAAGAGATACAAAAACCTGTTAGAAGGATTCCACCCACCGTTAGATAGGGGTTTAAGTCATATGAGTTCGGGTCCCAAGAGACTAATAAACCTCCTGAGTTCCTAATGGAATTCAGTGCAGTCACTGCCTAGGAGGGATGGATATGTAGTAAAAAACCTCTTGCTTTCTTTTCAGCAGCAAGTGTCTCTTGTAAGAAGACAATATTCGGACGAGTATGGTCCAACAATCTCCAAACCGAGGCAGCTTTGAGGGTGCCTCCAATCCCTCGGATGTTCAAGGAGAGCAATAACATCACTTTGCCCTCGCCAGGGCCTTCATTGCTCTAAGGGCCCCCGAATCTATGGAGGTAGGGACACTGTCGTTGTTTTGTAAACTTAAATCCACTTGTTTCTTTCGAGAACTTTGTGTCTTGACTGGGGAGAGTTACGAACCAATGCCTCTAGACCAAGCAAAGGCTTTACCTCCCTTGAACGGGGCGTGAGAGGAAGAAGAACTTGAATCTACTTTAGGGTCAAAGGCCTCCCTGCCTAATACCATAGGTAGTGGTACCAAGTCGAAGGGGGCTGTAAGGGAGGGTAAAAGGGATTCGAGTGTTGCCAAAAGACTGGATTCGCATGCTTCTGCCTCTCTAAAGCATGGTGAGGGCGGTGACTCCCTTTCAAAGTCTTCCAAGGATGGTTTGGGAAGTCTGGAAGGGAGGGATTGAGGAAGAAAACGAGCAGGGTTTTGTAAAAGGGGAGGGGAGGGAATCAAGGGGGTAGCGGGCGGGATAGTAGTAGAGGGTAAACTGGGGGACGAAACGACAGTGGGAAGGTGGATAGGGTAAATAGGAAAGGAGGGCCCAGCAACTGACTTGGATAAAGGGTCTTTTGCCCTAGATGAAGAAATTAACCAGGTCAAGTTATTCAAGGCCTCTTTCTCTTCAAAGGATAAGGAGTTGTACAAGTGGGGACAAAGAGATTTTAACTTACAAGTGAGAGAGGCCCCAGGTTCTTGCTGTGAGGAGGAAGACGCTTCCGTAGAATCCTCAAGAAAGTGCATCGAAGCATCTGCATCTACATAGGCTGGCGGGCTTCTCTGAAGTTCTAAATATTCTGAAAGGTTCTCCACTTTCTTACCCTTACAGTCTCGACGAAGGTGTCTGGTACAAATTCAAATGTTGCATCGGAAGGGCAGCCCAAGATAGTCAAGAGACTAAGCAATCTTTCTCCCTCTCCACTTGATCTCTAACGTTTCCGGTAAACCACTGCTAATGTCCATCTCCACAAGAAATTTTCCTATCTTCCTCACTGGGCCATAGAGATGCTTGGGATCAACAACAATGAACTTCCACAAAGTGTCTCCAATGGCCCAGAGTGCTCCTTCATTCCACAGAAACAAAGGGAGTCTCGGAAGGAGAACCCATAGATGCATATACTGAAAGTAATCTGTATCCGGGCTGAAGGCTATCCTCCATTGTTTGAGCATGAGACTACTTCCTCCAAAGACCCACGACGAGCTGAGAAGAAGCGAGGAGTCCTCTGGGGTGTGGCATACAAATCCCAGCCAGCCTTTGGTAAGATAGATGACCTCCGGGGAATAACCAAGGATAGGTTGCCACTGTCTCTATATCCAACCCTCAAGAGAGTCCTTACTGAGTGATTTGTATGAAATCCGACCCACAAGAGCACACAACGCCATTTTGACAGTATCTTCTAAGCCTATATCACTTCCCAACACCATATGCTTAGACTTTTTGTTTGGTTTCCACGCCTTTCGATTAAAACTAGCCAACAGTGAAGTCTCTAAAGGTTCGCTCAGTCCCTGCTGAGAGGAAGGACTAAGTAGGGAGCTTAAGGGCTTAAAGTTTCACAGCAGGCCCGACGAAAGAGGGACTGAAGGAGAGGAGACAAGCTTTGTGGTCACGGGAAAAGGCAGAGAACGTGTAGTCTGACTGTCGGGGAAAACAATATTGAAGTAATCTTTTTTTGAAGATAGGCCCTCTGGCCCACCCTTTAGTTGGTCCACTTTGTCATACAGTCCCACCAACCTCCAAGTTTCCTCAGAGTACCTTAACAACACACTTTGTCACCGAAAGTCCTACACCTCGGAGACTAGGGAAATTATGTTGTGTCTTTATTATCATTTAATATGAAGGAATTAATATTTTAGATATTGTAATATGTAAGTACCTAGTATACATGTGTGTAATATGTATTGGTGTATTTAATTGTTTTCTTTTGGTGGAATTGACTTTATTAAATTAAAATTTAATTATTAATATTTTATTAGAATTATTAAAAATATATGTTTTTTAAAGTAATGGTGATTAATTTAATATTAATGTGTCAAATAACTAAGAAGAGTGGTTATTGATTAAGAAAAGTGCTTATTGTGATTTTTTTTTTTAAAGATAAATAATTACAACACAATTTGGTAAAAGAGTTCTTAGATATCAAATTATGTTTCATTAAAGATTTATAAAAACCATAAAAAAGTGGTAATTTTTAATGAGTTAAGAAAGAGTGAGTAATACATTCTCGTAAAAAGTGATTGTTTTGCATAGGGTTTAGGAATAAGATCTAATATACACGCAAAAGCATGGGTGCTCCTTTAAGGGATAAATATTTTAAGTTCAAAAGGGATCAATAGACTCGTTATTGAGAATTCAACGACAATTCTCATGTATTTGAGACATAATTCAAACTTGCAACACTCTAATCTTACAAACTCCTCTTTAGAATTTGTGGAGTGCTCAGGGATCACAATTCTTAGATAGAAAACCTAGACACAATTAGCCTTAAAGAATAAATCATAAGAATAAATGTGGAGCGAATATTAATATGTCTCACATCCCCTAGACCTTGGTTCACATACCCCTAGTTTATGGCATCATTCATTGTTATGATGGTAGAAGGGATTAAGAGACAAGTGGCAATGATCTCTTAATATGAGGGGCAAAGGATTAAAGTCGTCCAATTCTCCAATACCTCTTCATTTCTCACACAAGATTGCAATGATGACCCTTATTTCATCTTTTAAATCAAGGTAAGGTGCGAGTGGGATTATTCTAGAATATTTGGCATCGCTCCTTTGAGATTGTTTTGAGTTTGGCCATACATGTGGTTTAGGAAGATTCTTTCTCAACCTTCTGATGATGATTCACTATTAGGTTGAGGAGGTTTTTGCCATAGATTTTGCACGTGCTCCGGGGCATTCACTGAGACTTTTTAATATAAGTATATCACACCCAATGCTCATATATTAAAGTGCACATTGGTGCATTTATGGAGAATACAAGAATGGTTACAATTCAATATTTTGTTTTTCATTGCAACTACATAATATTTTGCTTTTCATTGTCACTATACACAGATATACATTGCATTGACACATTTTTTTTATATGGCATTTTTGTGCACTGTACTATTGTGTTGCAAGGATTTTTCGAGAGTTACAACTTTTGACTTTATTATTTGTTTGGGATGAAATTTTATAGGGAGTTGCGTCTCGAAGATTTCACTGCCATGTCGATCTAATCTATTATATCGAACATCATTTCGAAACTTTTCCGAGGCCAAATTCCTTCATATAGGGCCTCAAATTGGGGTTTTAGTGTTTTTACAGGAATTTTTAATTTTTCAATTAATCAGAAAAACAAATTGACAAAAATGTCGCTCTAGTTGGCTCTTATTTAGTGTTCAGTTTTAGAATCATGCGAGAATTTTCTAAATTTAGTTGTTTTTTCTAAAAATAGTTGTTTTTCTAAAATTAGTTACTTCTATTGTAATAGTTATGATGAAGAAGAAATAAAAGAGAGTTATTATTTCATTCTCATGTGTTTGCATGGTTTTATTTGATCTTGTAAATGAATCTCAGACTTTGGCTATATCATATTATGTACTTCTACATAATGCACTGGTAAAAAATGTTTTCTCAAAAGTTTCTAGTTATAAAATAACCTAAAAAACCTCCATAACCATTATCAATTTTTTTTTCAAAACTTTAATTTTTTTTTTTTATTAATCTTGAAACACTAAAAACCTAAATTAAACCATGTGTCCCTTGTAGTAAATGAAATGTTCTACCAATTTGCTCTCTTTGTTATATCACATACACGTTGGTGAGTAAACATGTGATAATTAATCTCCATTTTATGATGAAAACAAGCTATAAATTCAACATACAAAATCATAACAAAAGTTAAATAAAAAAAATGATGCCTAAAATTGTTTTGAAAAGTGATGGAATAATTCCAATAATAATGAAAAAATTTAGAAGAGATAACTTTCTAAAATATTTAATTCAAGTGTACCTCGTATATATTTTACAACCTTCTCCCATAATTACTCTATAGACATTGTCTAAATGTGTAATCTAAATATTACCTAGTATATACTCTCTAAGTTTTCCCATAATTGTATACTCGAAAAGCTTTCCCATAATTATGTTTTATAGATATTAATATTAAATATTGAAAAATTATCAATAACATTTTATTAATTATTTTTTATACAAAATATCAAATATTGGAAATATCCAATCTATAATATATAAAACAATTGTTACCCTTGGTTTATCAAAAATCCTTCTTATTATGATAATTTAAAATATTTAAAACCCGTGTTTAATTCTTTTGATCTTAATAATCTAAGATATTTAAATCTTATTAATTATTTTTCAATACAAAAAATATCAAATATTGGAAGATTGTTAATATCCAATCTATATAGTATGTAAAACAATTGTCACTCTTGGTTTATCAAAAATCCTCACATCATGATAATCTAAGATATTTAAAACCCTTGTTTAATTCTTTTGATCTTGATAATCTAAGATATTTAAATATTTAAAATGCAAACAAAAATACTTTGTTTAATATAACTACTCTATTTTCTTTTACAAGAAAAAAATAATATTTTCTATTTCAGCATAATAGAGAATGCATTTCTTAAGTGTAAATTCATTATCAGAGAAGCTTAGAGTTTGCAAACCCTCTAATGGAGCTAGATATAAAAAAGATTAGGTCATTTCGAGTATATTGTTGAACAAATAGAATTATCAAAGTCCAAGAATGTTCCAACCAGACAAAGGACTTGCTTGTCCATCTACAAATTCTTCTACAACACATTGATTTATCTCGAGGGTTAAAGCCTCCTTGGAAAGGGAGTCAAAAAAAGAGTTCAGCTCTATGAAAATCTGCACAAAATTGATTATGTGGTACAATGTTGTAGTGTCTTTCAGCAATCGAGCCACTTGTAGCAACCTGCACTAAGAACCTATATCTTGTTATTCATCCAATCAATGGTTACGACAAAATCACCAAAAACTTGCAGATGGGAAATATCCTTGTCCATAGCACATTTTAGAAGGAAGAAACAAGATTTTAATTCACCTTGATTGTTTGAACCTTGCCCAATATTGTCCTTACCTGTGAAGAAGTGATAATCAAAAATATATAAAACAAACCCCAAGCTGAATATGTGATCGGGGCCCTGGCAAGCACTATCAAAGAAACCCCATGGTAGCTCCTTATTAATATCCAATTCCTTTAACAATTGAGCCTCCTCTACCTTGGGAACAATGTTGTAAAAAGGAAGCAAACCAAGAACCTGTTGAACAACCTTGTAAGAGGGATATGAGTTATCCTAAAAAATTATGGCGTTTTGAGCTTTCCAAATACCCCAAGCTACCGTGAAAGGAAGAGCTTTGATCTCCTTAAGGTCAATTATTTCAAAAAATTCCCGAAAACACGCCCCCACACAGGGTTGAGCCCATAAGGGCCCTTTGGTCCATTTTAAAGCTACCTCACTCCACACTTACTTAGTAAACTGACACTCTAGAAAGAGATGGCCATTGTTTTCTTTGTTGTTCCAACAAGGCATACAAATCCCCGACCCAACTTTGTTCCTTCTCTAAACTTTGTCCCTGGGTAAAACCCTCTTTTTGAGCACCAACCAAAAAAATATTATAGCCTTTGGTGGCAATTTAACTTTCCATAATTTGTGAGCCCACCAAAATTCCTCTGTTGGTACTAGGTCCTAAAGAGAAAGGTACCCTAGCTTCATTGAATAATGTCCACCCAAGTTACCAAATGACCACACCACTTCATCCTCAACATCCTTAAGTCGCACATGAGATTTCCTTAATTCAACAATGAAGAGCAACCAAGAATGGTGCCAAAATTAATCAAGTCCTATCTCATGAGCAAGGAGCCACCCTTAAAACCAAGGGGTCGTAGAGTGGGGATCACTAATCATGTTCAAAGTACACCTTCCCACATCCTATAGTTGATGAACTAATAACTCTAAAAGAAAGACATTTTCCTCACAGCCTGCAATCGCATCCCTACCTATCCTTACCTATGTTCCAGAACCCACCTTCCAAGCCAACCATCGACCAACCGTGGGAAAAGCCAAAGTCAACATTTTCCACTAGTTAGAAATGTTTTGCATGTTCTTTCAAATTTTTCTAACCCAGTGCATAATATAATCGACATCCCTACCTATGTACCAGAACCCACCTTCCAAGCCAACCATTGACCAACCATGGGAGAAGCCAAAGACAATGCTTTCCATTGGTTAGACATGTTTTGAATTTTCTTTTAGCTCTTTCTAACCTTGTCTATAATTTACTTTTCAAAAATAATTATTTTCCAAAGACTTTCACAAGTCAAGAAATTCAAGAGTAACTTTGTCACCAGTGCCCTTCCAAACAAAAAAATGGTTTTTTAACCCCCAACCACCCTAGTTCTTTGGCCTCGCGATCACCTGCCAATTTACCAGATGCGATCCAAAATATTGGTCACTCCCTTTCCATAAGTAATTGAAGCAAAGTTTTTGAACCTTATTAAGGATGCCCTTGGGGATGTGTGCTAGAAGGTGCCACTAGCCCAGTGTGGTCTCCTATATAAACTTAATGAGTATAAGTCACCCCCCTCTAGACAACAATTCCAAAATTCACTCTTTTCTCTATTTTGGTCAACAACCACTTCCAGTCCACGAATCCATAGTTATTCGACTTAAGGACGAACCCCAAGTAATTGATTCCCTCATCTAGATCAAAGGAAGGAAGCAGGGAAGTAAAGGAGGAAATGTAGTCTTCTATAGCAGGAAAGTAAAGGAGGTGTGAGAGTTTCTCTGCTCACCCAATCCTCAAGCCTCAAATCTTATTATGTCCCCTGGCTTCCCTGGCTTCCCCAATAGCATGACTAAGTCCTTCTACCACCAAAAGAAACAAGCAAGGCGAGAGTGGGCACCCCTACCTCAACCCACAAGAAGGCTTAAAGAACTTGAATCCCAAACCATTTATAAGAACAACAAACGACATCGTCGTGACACAACCCATCATCCACTTTACTAATTGCAACCCAAACCCTACATGCAAGAGGAGTAACCTAAAATAGAACCACGATACCCGATTGTAGGCCTTCGAGAAGTCGAGTTTTAACATTGTTGCAGGATATCAGGTTGCCTTTACAGAATGCACCCCTTCTTAGGAAGTGCCAATGGCTTAATGAGTTTTTCCCTTAGAAACTCAAATCGCTCGCAACCACAAAACCACGATGTTTCCTCCACGGTCCTTCATCTCCCAAATGGTATTTTGGTTCTTTCTAAATTGAGCAAAAGTTTTAGAAAAAATTGGTGTTCTGATCTCCCGCTTCAATCCATAGAGCTCGACTCTTGAAGCGCCACTCCTTCTCAGTGGCCAGAAGTAACTCAAACCATTATTGTTCCAAATCTCATGCTCCTTCAACATGTCTTGAGATAGGGAACTCATCCTCTACTCGACATTGAGATCTTCTAGGTCTTGTTCCACCTTTCTCAACATCTGGTCTTTGAGCCTATGCTTTTCACCGACCCAATGCGTCACTTTTACCTTCAACAATTTCAAATTGGATGCTAATTGTGCACAAGCCAGGACTTCATAATCAACCTCCAAATGTTTCCAATTATCCTTTAATAGCTCTTGGAACTCTTCTACCCCCTGCCATTGATGATTTTACTTGAACGAGGGCCCTGGTTTCGAATCACTTTTCCCCAACTCCAAAAAATGGGAAAGTGGTCCGAACACCTTACTTTCCCAACCCAAGATCAAAGATAATCAATTCATTGCAACTAAGCATGATGTGTAAAGAAGCGATCCAACCTTTTGGAGATCGCCCTCTGACCTAATCAATTGTTACTACAAGTAGGGCAAAATTGGATAGGTTCAATGTCTATCCAACCTGCCAACTTGAATTTGTCTAGAAAAAAGTTCACTGATCTATCCTCTCGAGCAAAGGGGCCCCAAAACTCATCCCTACTAGTTCTCGAGTTCAGGTCCCCACTAATTATAAGATTTGTCATATTTCAAACACTATAAAGAAAGAATTATTTCCTAAAACTATTCCTTTCCCTCGTAGGAACCATACAAATTGAGCGAAGTCAAGGTAAGCTCCAAATCCTTGCAGTGGAACTATGTACAGATCCCTGAACACACAACAAAGACACTAATCATCGAAAGGTTCGAGTTGAAACTAGTAATAACCCCCTCGAGAAGCCAAAAAACTCCTAGCCCGTAAACAATTTACTCAACTCAAGCATAATAACCTCAGTGAGCCCCATCGCTTCCTAAAAAATATTTACATCAAGGTGATCTAGATTTACCATACACTTGAGGGATAACTTTTTGGCCCTCCCTCTCAGGCTTGCATATTTACTAACATAATTCTCATGGTTGAACTGGCTTGGGGTTCATTCCTGCTTTAAGGACCCATGAGAGTACACATTGCTTACCTTCACTAATTTCTCTTAAAACCTTCTGATGCTTGAGAGTCAACTTACAAACTGCTCTCAATGACCTAATCACATTGACAACATCGACTCCCAACCCTCCCAAGGCTCTTGACTCCTAACGGATATTCCTCGACTGCAAAAGGTAAGGCTCCCTACCACTGGACGAGGAGGATGAGCCAAGCAAAGAGGTTTTTCAGGTACTCAAGGCATGCAAAGGGTAGGGATATGAATCTTCAACAAGCCAACAACTAGAGAGTCCCCAATTTTTTACTCCATCCCATGATTAAGAGGTTTAGACCTTGCCACAGACCAAGGAGAAAGACCCTTAAGGAGACGGAATTTAGATCTTGTCGAGATTTAACTAAAATAAGACTTATAGGGCTTGTAACTCTTACCCGGAGAGACCGATCACTAGGTACCTTTGTGCTACTAAGACTTCAACTCGTTCCACTAGGATTTCATGAGATCTATTGCATCAAACACACTAAAATCTTGTAAGAAATTCGCTTACCTAAGCTTAGAATCCAAAATTAAAGGGATAGACATATCACCAACAATAAAACCTTTTCCATCTCATGCTCACTAATCGATTTCATAACCATCAAACCACCAACAATCCCTTTCTCCTCTGGCATCGGAGCCTCTAGCATCAGAGCCTCTGACCCTTCTTTCGTCATTGGAATTTGTCTTGAAGCCAATGCCTCTGCCTCAGAGCCCAACATAACTCTCTTCCCAAATCTCTTATGAAAGACTAAGTCACAGTCATCCATGACATGCTCGACCTTGTGGCAACAAGCACATCGAAAGGGTATATTTATATAATCAAGCATCTACACATAAGACCGATCCCCCAACACAAGATTTAGGGTTTTAAACAACCCTTGTTACATGTCCATTTCAACTAAAATCCTTACCACATAGCAAGAAATGTTGGTTTTGTAACCATCATCAGTAGCAATAAAACTCCCCAATGCATCACCAATCACCTGCAAACCAAAATCTGACCAAAATTACAGAGGTGCAACTTGAGCCATACTAAAGAACTTTGTCTCAATCTCCTCCTTGGCATCGAAAAACAGATGCCAAGGCTTCAAGGAAAGAAAAATCCTATCCAAGTACCAACATCCCTGCAAAAATTCTTTTGCACATTCTCATGACTTCAAAAGATAAAACCCATCCAACCCCGCTCCAAAAGGTGGACAACCAAACCATAGCCTAGAACTGAGGCCCGTTCTCTATGCATCCAAGCATTCAAGGTGCCCCTTGAAGCTTGCCTATCACTGAACTTTCCCACTAGAGCCTACCCCTCTAGCTCTATAATTTGACTCACCCTGAGATCCTCCCCCACAACCACAAAACTTCCCCATCTTGACTTTACCACCTTCCACTTTTTTCGACCCGTCGGCTCCACCAACATCTACACACTTGCCCCTTTCAAATCATACAGTTTTAGGCTGACCCCAATAAACCCTTATAGACATATGGGAGAGTGGTTTTGATTCTCCTATGCATACCCATTGCATCTTCTAAGATCCAAACTCAGCGGAAGTTGAGGCAATAACTCATTGTTAAAGGTCTTCACATGCCCTTTAAGTCCCAGATCCAACGTGGTCATAAATGGATAGTCCAGGCCTACTCCCATACCTCCCAAAAATCCAATCGAACCACCTTGAAGCCCTCTATTATGAGAGCCTCTTATTCCAAGCTCTATCTATAGCACATCTAGGGTTGACTAGCACATTGACAACCTGTGTAGAGACCTCCATATCCATCAACGAAAAGACTATACTATCACACACATGTGGCCTGGTGAATATCATATCCTATGAGAGCGAGTCATCAGAGTAATCTACCAATTGTCCTCCGTCCTACACTGCTTCGTCCTTCACCATGATATCCTTCTCTTAAACCATAGACCCTTAACACAACTAAACTATACTTGAATGAACAACTAACTCAACACAACTAATCCATGCAAAAGATATAAGTATTAAATTTGAAGGTGTTAAGAGGTCTGACTCTTTTAATAAAGTTCAATAATGTCCATTTTCTTGACAATCATACTCCCACGTTGATACTAAACTTTGAAAAAACTTAATAAATAAAACAAACAAGGACAATGATAAAAGTCCTTTGTAACAAATGCACATTTACTTTACCATCATATACCAAATCCCTTTACATCACAACAAATTTCATACATATACTTGTAATAAAACTGAATACAACTTTAAGAAAAACTTAGTGATAAACAAAACATTTGCAAATATCTGTCATAAATTTAATAATACAACTTTGAAAAAAACTTGATAATCAATAAAAAGTACAATTTAAAAAAAAAAATTATGATAAGTAAAACAGCTTCAAATTAAATAGCAATAACCCGTTCTTTTGGAGAGCAGGTTATTCAAATAATTTTGAAATAACACCTTCATTTGGAGAGCATGTTATTCAAATAATTTTGAAATAGGAATAACATGCCTTTCTGTAAATGTATCTGTAAAAGGGTTACAGGGAAATCCATGGTAAACCTCAGTTTCAGTTCAGAAAAATATATGAGGTAACATTTATTGACATTTTTATGCCGAAAGGCTTATACTTATTGATAATGAGCACAATTAATCACCTTTTAATCTAAAATTGTAATCTGATGGCTAACAATTGAAGATGCTGGCATATTCTTAGTCGTCCTCTCAAATCAATGAATGTGATTTTCTCTTCATAACTTCCTTGTATTTTTGAATGCATCCGTTAACCTGTTTACCTTTTAACATTTACCTAATCATATTAAGAAATTACTGTAGCACTATATGATTGCCACGTTTAAATGATTAAACTCCACGGTTTTGAGTGGCTGTGNACTATATGATTGCCACGTTTAAATGATTAAACTTTGGATTTAGCAGACTGACTGTAGACGCTCATTTTCTGATTATGCATTTCATTTTCTGGCTGTACGTTTCATTTTCTTTCCATACCTTTCGACATTCATCAGTCACGATTTTAAGTGGCTGTGCTAGTTTAAGAAATATGAATGTCTTTGTCTATATATATAGAAAATCTGCTAACTTAAAAAAAAAATACAAAGAAATCGTGGTAGACGACGGAACAGGCCATTCTATCTGGTGGGCTTTGAAAGGTTGCGAAGCTTTGCAATATGATCCCTGGTTGGCGTATGAGTTACAATATACCAATTACCGTAATTAAAGAAGCAGAACCGAGTCTGTTATACGTGAGTAGAATTGATCCCATTTGTCTAAGTAATCAAAGGCCAGATTGATACTGGTTCAGCAAAAAGTATCGTTTCAGTGGACCTTCAAATTACTAGACATGCTCGACACTTCACGTGTCATTGACTGTTAATTTTGTGCTCCAATAAATTGTCTTCAAAAAAGGTGTCAGTCTCCAGAGAAATGCGTGTATATTCACAAGTCAGAGTTGATTCCTAATTTATTTTTTTATTTCTGCAGATTGCGCTTTACATGGAAGAGCTTTTGCAACTCCAGTGCTAAGGTGCGCGCTTTATAAGGAAGACATCCATTGTAAGTTGCAACTCCAAATATTATATTAGGAGGTGAGTTCGGCTGTCAGAATTTGATTTAAGACCTTTAAATTCCTAGTCGTCTTTTGAACTCTTTCAGCAGTAAAATCATCAATTCACTCATGCAGTACTCCAGACGATAAAATTTTATTCTTGCAAACCTCATCAGGTGAGATATCTTAAAACTTGTACCATGAAACTTGCATATCACATTATTGATGTACGGTTACACCTTAAATGGACCATGAAATTTTATGACCAGTTCTATGATGCCATTCATTTCTAAGGTAGATACCATATGTTGTACAAATTACAATATATTCCTATCAACGAGTCATTGGATTCTGGATACTTCCCAGGGTGTTTATCTAACAAAACTTTGCTGACTTGAAAGTTAGGGGATACATAAAAGTATTTGAATATGTGAAACTGAGCATTTGACTTGGCTTCAGAGGCTTCCCCTCATTGACGAGGCAGTTATCATAGGAAATGCGCTTGAAAATTTTAGGATTCACCATTTTAGCAGAAGCAAACCAGGCACAGTGAAAATGAACGTCGTATGGCGCGCATCCAGAAATGCAAGTATTGACAATCTGAACCATGTATTCGGGAATGCCAGGAGTAGAACCACGGCTCTGAGAAATACTAATGTCCCTCCTCGTACACGTATCTGAACAAAAAAAGTTCACAGGCAAAAACCCATATAAGTAATTACTTCGCATCAATGGATGTGATCGTTCGAAAAATGAACAGAATAACTAAGAAACCAAGTTCTGGATATTGTATCATCAGAAATTCAACTTGGAGGTTTGGGATGTGTATTAATCCTTGAATTAACGTACAAATATCGTGTGGATATTGATCATATACCAGGGTTTCAGTGCAAACAATATTCCAAGTAATGCTAATCACACGATATCAGAGCTCCAGAGAGTTTTCTTTTTGGCTCTGGTGCATTTTAATGATAGGGATTATTTTTCAGATGAGTTACAAATGATTGTTGTCTGACATTGGATGTTTTCAGACATGTAGATAAAATATAGAAACCCCACTTTATTTAAGACAATCATTGAATTAAAAGATAACAAGATTTACAATACCATAAAAGCAAATACCACTTTCCTCCCATTGTCAAGAAAAATCAAACAATGATGGGAAAATGATTTACAAAATCATTGAATTTAATGATGGGAAAATGATTTACAAAATCATTGAATTTAAAAGATAATGAGATTTACAATACCATAAAAACAAATACCACTTTCCTCCCATCGTCATTAAAAGAAAAATCAAACAATTATGGGAAAATGATTTACAATTTGAACACAATATAAAAAGAGTATTGAGGTCACGTTACATAAATTTGCTTTGTTAAAGTTATTATCTTTAATCAATGTAAAAGACAGGTTGGTTAAGATTTGAGTTCACATTTCGAGATTATCAAGGTCCAATTTCTTATAGTGTCATTTTAGATTAAATAATCAGCATAATTGAAGGTGGCATATGGAAGAGGGAATCTAGTTTGAAGACGCAAGAAATTTTTACATAGGTTCAAGTCTGCTCCCCAAACTCGTGAATTCTACTGTTTTTATCTTATTTTTTTATGACAGGTGAGCTACTGAAAGAAATGCTGTGCTCTAGATCAGGAGCCTAGGGTATCAAGGATGTCCGATTATTATTAGAGACCCATCTTAACTAGACGTCTATGAGTACTTGGATACTATCTGTTAAACCCTAAGATGAATAAAAAATATAATAAGCGCTGAGAATAATAAAAGACCTTGAGGGAGTGCTGCACTGTCATTTATTCACCATCTAAGGCTCAACATTTTAAATACGTTTCAAGCCATTAATATAAGAAATCCTGGGTTAAACGAGGATGATATAGCTAGGTTTTATGTGTATATAAAACACTGTAACATGATATCGAATATATAGTTAGATGTCAGAAGACAGCACATCAAACCCTTGTTGAACATACCAAGTAATCTGCGACTTCTATATCTCGATGCCTCCGTATTTCCTCGGAAGCCAAGGATTCCTCCGGGCATGGCATATTGTCGTTGAATTTGAATCATATTGTTAGAACCTGTACAGAGAGTAGTAGCAGTGCAAATTTAATAAAAAAACCTAATACGAAAACCTAACCATACAAAAACACTATAGTTCCCTCCTCATAATAATCCTATCCTAATACAAAAACCTAACCATACAAAAACACTATAGTTCCCTCCTCCTCATAATAATCCTATAATTGCTTACCATGTACCAACTTTTCCACAGTAACCATTCCGAGAATTTCTAGTAAGAATTAACACCTTCATGGCAAATCTACATAAAATTCGGACATTCCAGAAACCCTAAGAAGACTACGAAAAGGCTGGAATGAAATTTAAGAGATTTCGTGCGTCACAATGACCAGTCCATAGAGCTTCACAGTGACAAGTCCATTTCGTGCGTTTCACCGACTTAGCTTACATATTATTCCAATAAATCTGCAAGGGTTTAAGGCACGTCGAGATATACGATGCCTTTAGCAGCATAACATAACAGATCCAAGGTTATTAGGGATCTGTCCTAGTACAAACCTTGTACACAGACCTTCATGATTAGCCTATAAACCAAGAGAAGAAAGTGAAAAAATTGAATCAGAACTGACCTGAACATAAGAAGAAGATAGAGATGCCGAAGCTGATGAGAAGAAGGTATGCGAAGCAGCCTATCGCATATTTCCAAGTCCTGACCATTGCGGAATTTACAGCACAGAAAACAGAATAATAATAACAACAACGCTGCCTCTGCAACAGCCCTGCCTCCT
>SNQJ01S0008092.1:175673-186505 GCA_010110895.2 Picea sitchensis
ATTCGAGAGTGCAGTGACTCTCGACCGCGTGAACCGCGAAACCCCGAACCCCGATAGTGACTCGGTGATAACCACGGTTAGTTGCAGAGGCCGTGCAGGTGAATGAGAAGGACCTGTGGATCGGGTATTTGAACAGTGATTCCTGAGAGGAATCAAAAGAGCTGATTCGGCTCAGAAGAAAGGGAATTTAAACGATCCTGAGAGCAGACGAGCTGGAGGTGTAGGAGCACCCACGTTTGCGTCACTTTAGCCCCTTATTCCCACAAGACAAAGTGTAACCCTCAAAGGTCATCCTAATGGCCAGACTAGGGGAATGGGATGGATGTATGGGAGGTAAGATGTAAAGTGATAGAATGGTGGGAGCAGACAATGGCTCTGCAAATCCCCCCTGGTGGCTAACCAAAACCCATAAATACAAGCTTGCTAGGGCACCCGTTAATCCCCCCAACAATGGTCAAGTGGATTAGTGTAAGATCCAAGCAATTGTTAGACATGTAAGGAACCTGATGCATATATAAGAAAGTTATAATGATCAAACATGACACATACCATGATACCTTGGACCAATTACCTCATGGAGCAAGAGTCTTCTCTGATGCAAGTCCAAGACGATGGTGATGGAAGCTGTTGCTGCTAATAGGACGAGTCTAGCAAAGAAGAAGAAAGATGGGCCCTCCAGGGCCATGCCCAGGTAAATCCTGCTCTCGATACTCCATGTCTAGGACCTGTGGGCCTCGACACATGATCTCCTATTTATCCCTAGAAAACGGGGATAACAATTCCCTTAAGGGACTGAAATTCCTACCTTAAAAGTCTTTATCAGTTCCCTAATGCCATGGACCCCATTCCTATTGTCCCTACAGAAGATGAAGTTTTTTCTTTGGATGAAATAGAGTTTGGGGTTAAGCGGCTTGCAAATGGGAAAGCTAAGGACATTAAAGGATACCAAGTTGAAATTTTTAAAATTGGAGGGTCTATCCTCATCCCTCACATACACAAGCTCTTCAATTTAGTAGTCAAACAAGGTTTCCCTAAACCCTATACACAAAGCCTCATTGTTCCTATTTTTAAAAATGGGGATAGAAACGTCCCCTTTAATTATAGGACTATTATGATTAGCCCGATTTTAGCCAAGCTTTATGAAATTATTTTGTAAAAGAAGATTAACCTTTGGCTAGAAAGTCACGGTAAAAGAGCTAAATGTCAGGCCAGGATTTGGATATATCATTCAACTATGTACCATCTTATTCCCTTTAGGATCATTGCAAAGGAATTCCGCAATACAAAAACCAATATTTTTTGTTGTTTTGTTGACTTTTGAAAAGATTTTGACACGGTTCCTAGGAAAAACGTTTGGAATAGGTTGGAAGAGATAAAAGTGCCTTTCGAGTTGAGGGATGTTGCAATAAGTTTGTATGAGAACGTTATTGCTAAGTTTAAAAACAGTAAGGGCTGGTCGAAAGAGATTAACTACAATATTGGAGTCAAACAAGGTTGTCCCTTGTTCCACATATACATTGACAAATTAGAAGATTTCTTGGAAGAAGCAGGTTGTATCGTCCCTACTTTCACTGGTATAGTCATCAATCTTCTTCGTTATGTCGATGATATTGTTCTTCTGATGAGGATTCCTCACGAGGAGGCCGACTGTTGGACTTCATAGTACCCCAATAGGGCATCACTATAGACCCCCTTAAAGTTTAGGCCATCAACAAGATCCCCCCTCCCAAGAACTTACGCCAGTTGCAAAGATTCCAAGGAAAAGAAAACTTCTTACGACGTTTCATCCCTGACTATGACATTCGTGCCCACATATTCCTATGATTACTCTGTCGTGACATCCCATTTCATTGGGACCATTATGCCCAGGCCACCTTCAATTCACTCAAGGAGGCACTCAACAAATCCCTAATGATCAGTCCCCTAGACTATGATAAGGATTACATGCTCTATCTATCGACCTCCGACATTTCAGTTGCTGTAGTACTTGTTCAGATAGATGATGACCAATGCGAACATGTTATATACTACATTAGCAAGAACCTGTCTAGGCCACCTCTCAAGTACAATCATGAAGAGAATATAGCCCTTGCAGTCGTTCTCACAGTTCAAAATTTGTGCCATTATATTTTGCTTTGTACCACCTCAATAATCGTGGTTTCCAACCCCAAGCATTACCTCTTGAGTCGTCGTCAGATCAATGGCAAATGTTCTCGTTGGATTGTCATTCTCTAGGAATACGACCTAGAGTTTACCACCCCAAAGAGAAAGAAATCCCTTGTCCTTGACGAACTCCTCGTAGACTTTCCATCTGACTCTACAGAACCCCTGGTTAATGAGAATTTCCCTGACAAGCATTTCTTTCTCATATCATCTACAAACCCATGGTATGGAAATATTCTGGAATATCTCTGAACCCAAAAGTTTGGTCCACACTTATCTCGGGACGATCGTCGTCGTATTCGGAACCAAGCCTCATGATACCTCCTCATAGGAGACGTTCTCTACTGTAGAGGCGTCAACACACTTCTTCGATGCTGCCTCACCCTGGAGGAGGCTGAGACAATGTTGAATGATTGCCACAATGGGGCATGTAGTGGTCACTTATCCGACATGTGCACTGCTTAAAAAAATATTCATGCGGGTTACTTTTATCCCACATTTTTTCATGAATACATCCACGGAGTTATGCAGTGTGACAAATGTGAGGGATATGCACAAAAGGCTCGCGAACCATCTTCCCTCTTGCACCCCATAATCACGGCTGACCCCTTTTGTAAGTGGGGCATTGATTTCATGACCTGAAACCCTCTGTCCACCAATGGACATAAGTACATCGTAGTTGTCGTTGACTACTTCACCAAGTGGGATGAAGCAATGCCCACGTTCAACAATATGACCGACACAACGACACTTTTTTATTTAACCATGTCATCTCTCGCTTCGGGGTCCCCCTACAACTAGTTTCTGACCACGACAAGCACTTCGAGAATGAAGTCTTTACAAAACTATCGACCAAATTAGGATTCACCCATTTGTTCTCCTCACCCTATTACCCACAATCCAATGGGAAAGTTGATGCCGTCAACAAAGTGATCAAAATTATGCTCCAACGCACAGTTGACAAACACAAGACCAATTGACACCATATGCTTTTTCCAGCTTTATGGGCATATAGAACAATTGTCAAAACAACCACTGGTTTCATGCCCTTCCACTTAGTCCACGACATCGAATCTATCCTCCCCATCGAGTGTGAAATCCCAACGTGGCACACGCCAATCTTGCTCTTTCCCAATACACAGCCCCTAGAGAAACGATTGTTAGCCCTCAAATATCTCGACGAATACCGGGGGGCATCCTTACAAAACAATGAAGCATCCAAAAGCGGACCAAAGCCACCTTTGACCGCCAAGTTAACCTTCGGTCATTTACCGAAGGCAACCTTGTTCTAGCCTACGATATCACTCACGATACTCTCGGCCACGACAAATTCAAATCCCTATGGCGAGGACCCTATGTCATCCATCATTTCCTTACTAAGGGCGCCTACATCTTAGGCCACCCTGGAGGCGCTACCCTCAAGGACCCGGTCAACGGGTTATACTTGAATAAATTATACCCTTGAGTGTAACCATTTTTACCTTAGGCTTTCCTTTCATTCCTAGTTGTTTTTAGTCTTTTTTTTTATATATAGCTCTCTTATTATGTGAGCCTAATCCAGTGTCCTTGTATTAAACATATGAATTTTCCGTTCACTTATCACATCGGGTATGTAGACGGGGCCAACCGTTGGACCCAGAATCTTGCTTTGGCAACTTGGACCATTTACACCCTGAACCATGTGTTTCTCCACTCTAGCGGCATATGCCTTGGCCCTGCCACCAATAACCAAGTTGAATACATTGTTGTCATTGGTCTCCTCTTTGAGGCTAGTCACCGTCATATTCGTCACCTTAGCGTCCTCTTAGATCCTCAGCTCATCGTCCATCAACTAAACAATGTGTATCGTGTTCGTGATCCATGTCAATATCACAAGTACCTACAAGTCAAACTTCTACGATGAAATTTTGAGTCCATCACATTTGTAAATATTTCTAGAAACCACAACTAGATGGCATATAACATACCTAATCAAGTACTAGATTGGCATTTATCACATTAACACGCATATTGCATTCACCCATAATTAAAGAAAAAACACATATCAAATACATACACACATGTCTCAAATGGTCTACTCATATATATAGATCGCTCCTGTGTTTGATACAAAAAATCAGTACATACATGCCTTAGCTCCACGGTTAGGCCCTCTCATCATATCTATACAAAATAGGGGAGTTCCAATGACTCCTACTTAATACAAAATTAGGCCCGACTTGTATATGGTCCTCCTACCACCTAGGGTGACCCTAGTCGCGACACATCCCCACCAGTTGGTGGAGCTCCCTCGGGCGAAATATCCACAACAGGAATCTGCCCCATCATCGCTACACCCGCAAATGCTATCCGTCGAATCATTGAGCACCAGTGAGGGTCCCCACCAATGCACAACTCCAGGATACCCTCATCCCAGATCCAAAGCCTCTCTCCTCAGAGACTCCCAATCTCTCTCCCTCCATTGCACCTGCATCCTCATTATCAGACTAGACACCTACATCCATGACAACATAAGCTATGTTAGCTCATCATCATGAAAAAAATGCCATCAAATCCATATAAACACATTGTTTCCCCTGTGTGATTGTTCCCATAACAATCACGCACTCCTGCACGACGATTTCACGTACAATTGTGCACTCGTGTGTGACTGTTTTACTTACAGTCACGCACTCCTACACAACTGTTCACCAAACAGTCATGAAGTTCTTCCCTCACCTTGAGCGCGACTGTTATTTGTACAATCGTTCACATTTGCGTGGTTGTTACTCAAACAACTACGCACAAGGCCAACCCACCCTCCGTGCAGCGGAAACACCGAGCACCGCGTACATATGCGCAGGTTCCATTGATACAGTCATGCACTATGCACATATTTATTAATTAAACCCGCGCATATGTGCGCGAGGATCGCATGATTGCCTGCGTGGACCCACCCCCACACTTAAACAAATGGTCGTACGACCCCCTACCCTCCCAAAATCATGCCTACACTGTGCAGGAGGTTTTGACGGCTTACCTGGATCTCTCACCACTCGAATTCGACCTCGACTTCTCTCCCACAATTCATAAACATCCACACAGGAAACTCTCAGACCTCCATAACAACAAGTACAAATGAGGTGGTTATGTGGCCCCCATGCCCTTATATACGCCCTTTGGCCCAACTTCCTCACGTCCGTTCGGTAGTGTTCAAGCTCCGTTTCTCAAAACGTTCGCACCCACGAGATCCAGATTCCYTCACCTTCACAACGATACTCTCAGATTCCCATTTCAGTTTGGAGCCCTGGGGACCCCCTTTGGCCACCCTGGGCACATGTACGCATCCCCTGTCCACATTTCATTATCAATGCAACTATTATACACATGTTTTGTTTTAAAATATATGTTTCATGTTGGGTATTTGGTTTGAATGTGCAGGTCTTCACCCATGGCCCCTTTCACGCCGTCAGTCATGGGATCCCTTGGCCCCTCCAAGTATATATTCCACACTAGCATACCATTCAACCCTCTGCTCACAGTTGCATTTTCCAATCATCCTCCCTAACAATTATCCTCAGGCTCCCCACACCCATTTCTGTGGTACCATCACCTCCATTGCATCTAGGTACCGTCATCCGGTAGCTCTCTCACCTCCATGAGTCATCCCACATATATTTATCCCTTGGCACACTGACACTCATGTTGTTCTATCCATTAGGATTGGGAGTCCTGGTAGTGTTACACCCCCAAGTAAGAACCTCATACTTCTTCATCCTCATCATGCTAACCACCCCATTATGGACTCCCACCTTATGCTTTTTTTGGTTACATTAAGTGCACCTCTGCATTATCATTAACTTTCCATATCATCCACCATTAATTGCCCATACATAACATCATCCTCCATTCATCTACCTAGTATAGAAACTAACCAATGGGCCCACCACCCTCCACCAGTCTCTACTTGCACTCTCTACAGGCCAAGCCATACTCCATTGGGGCACCCGTTTATGTACATGTACTTTCAACCCCGTTATTTATTCATTTGGTGATTGTAAAAAGCACGTTTTAGGTTTCAAGCAAGTACAATATATTTTTTCCATCACACCCGATGGAAATTTTTCCTCGGCACATTGCAACCCCTGTTACCCTTGGTTGGCATCTCACTACCCTCACACCCTCTGCAAGCCATTTATTTCCAAGCCAAAATTTGGACCACCACAGACCTTTGTGTCCCATATCACTCTATATTCTGACCTACGCTACATCCCTGTGTAGTCTCACCCCTTCAACACAATTTTCCCATATCTGGTCGTCCCCTTGGCACCGTATAGTATATTATAGTTGTTTCCATCCCTCAATACCCCCCAACCAAGGGCAGCTCTGAAATCTCTGATATTCCAGACATCGTTCATGATTATCACCCGCTTTACTAGTACCAATACAATTTTTGACACCATGATGATCAAACCAGATATCCAGAAGCCCTTTGCTTCGTATCGTCTCGTTACTTTTCGTGTCGACATCAACAAATTTCCAGAAAAGTGACAGTATCTTGGCTCTCATTCCATTGACAATGAGTAGCCTTGGACGACACATAGAGAGTCCTAATTTCTCTTTGATGTCGTTGATCCCCATGACATTCGACTCCAACACACTCTCATGTTACGGTGGATCTTACTTTGTGACCATTGTAGTTTTTAGTAGGGACCGAAGACCTGTGAATTTGATTAGGACATCAATGCCTCTGAGTCCTTCACCACTCAATTCAAAGCCAATTCCGTCATTGAAATCGTCACCTGCTTTTTTTAATGCCCCCGAGGGCGCTGCAGATATCTACTTTGTCAGCAAGTTTAGTTACTAATATCTCTTTATGGTCTCATGATACGAGCATGGGGCATGCCCGTCTCATTTGTACAAACATTTTTTGTTTTTCTAGCACACTTTGTATTGATCTTTCGTCCCCTCTCCCTCCGACGAATGACTCTCACAGCTCCTCATGTTCAAGTTTTCTCACTTTCTACACAATGTCATCATCACCAAAAGAAACTATGATGTATTTCGGCTATACGTATGCTCCTAACCTCACACATCATGGGGCATCTGTTATCATTGAAAAATGGCTCACTACAAATACAGACAATGGATGAAGAAACAATTAACACAAACACAACATACTGCCAATATTCATGGAAGGATTACACTCAGTTTGGAAAGACAATCATAAAACTATGTAAAAGTGGTTATGAAAATCCGCGCACATTCAGCCAAAGTAGCACGCGCACATCCACACGGGCTAACACAATGTACGATGCACACAATGCACGGAGTGCGCGACCGACAATTGAAAGACATGCGCGGATGCAGAAACGACGCATTGATGAGTTTGGTTGGGCGTCAACCACTTTTGGGATGAAGGGTATCTTCCCCATACAAAAAATCACCCCCAAATTTCACCTTGGGATCACTGAAAAGAATGGGAGGTACCTCCAAGAGCCTCCCATTCACATTTGGAACCAGCTAAGAAATTTTTTTCCATCCTCCTATAAATAAAGGGCCATTGTATGCAAAAAAGAAGAAGCATCTGAGTATTGTTACGCTACTCATTTTTAGCTTTGGGAAGCCATCTTCCTCTTAGAAAGCTTTGGGAATCCATAGCAAGTGTTAGGACTCTCTCCACTTGAGTAGTCCATCACTCTTTTCTTCACCATTTTCCTTTGTTAGCCATTGATAGTAGAAATAAGACTTTGTACTTGGGGACTCAAGAGCCTTCCCAAGCAGGAAGAGGGGACTCATAATTTCCCATATTTCTCCAAGCAGTATCAATTCGAAGATCAATTTACTTGGTATATCTCTCTTGTGTTTTCTTTGTGCATTCATTTCAAGTTATTGTTTGCTTAGTTTAGATTTGTTTCATTGTTTTTCATTTCTTGTTTTTTTATGTTAGTTGAGCCACTAACCAACTAACTCTTTGTTGTGCTTTTTGGATATCCTAGCTAGATAGTTAAGGGACCTCCTTTTGCTCAACGTTGTGCCAAAAGGAACCCAACAATGGGTATGACTGTTAATACTCACAAGACTAAGGTCATGATCATTAAATCCAATAAGATCACTTATGATACCTTCGTATATGACAACAACAACTTGGAGGAAGTGACTTCATACAAATATCTTGGAATCGATATTCACCACAAGCTCAACTGGAATTATAGCATTGAGAAAAGGATAATTGGGGGATGGAAAACTTATTACGGGCTTGAAAATAGTTGTAAATCAATCGATCTTTGGATATGGGATAAAMAGAARCTCCTCTTTGAGACTCTTGTTATGCCTGTTATTCTTTATGGATGTGAATTCTGGGGATGTAGTATCTCTCGTGATTCCTRGAGAAAGATAGAGCAAATACAAAATAATTTTATAATGTATAATCTCAAAATTAAAGGCAATACGCCCTATCCCATCCTCCTCTTAGAGACAAGCCTTTCCCCCATTAAGAACACGATTATGACTAGATACCTAATTTATAAGAACAAGTCAAACATCATGGAAGATAAGAGGCTTCCTAAAATTGCTTCAAAATCCAGTCGTAACCACCATCGACTCAAGCAAGGATGGCATAAAGATGCCTAGTCTTGGCTAAACTATTGGGGAATCATGGAAGACACCATTTTGAAGAATAAGGATACTATTAAAAATATCATCAAATCAAAATTTAAGGAGAAAATGTGGTGTGATAATGAGTTAGAGGAAAAAAGAAAATGAGGGTATTATAAGGATGTAATCAACCCTAATCTAGAAGATCAAAATTATGTCTATGTTTTGACAAGTGTAAAGAAAAAAATAAGTATTGATGAGATAAGAACTTGGGATGAAAGAGTGTGTTACCTTTGTGGCACTAAGAAGGTTGAAGATAAAAAACACTTTCTATTAGATTGTCCAACCTACACCCATATTAGATCTCAATTTCAAAATATTTGTCACGCTACCAACCTTCCTAACCTTTTAACTCAACAAAACTATGATGATCTTGGAAAGCTTCTCTTAATGCTTTTCGAACACATAAACAAAATTTCAATGAAAGTTAATCATCATCATCATCAATATAAATTTTATGTTAATTTTATATTTTTGATGGAATTTTTTTTAATTACATTATTTAATACTTATAAAACTACATTTAATATAAATTAATATAAATTTTATGTTAATTATTTAATATTTATAAAACTACATTTAATATAAATTTGATTTTATATTTTTGATGGAACATTTTTTAATTACATTTAAAACGTTTTTAATATTTATTATTATGATAAAATTTTAATTACATAAAAACATTTTTAATTCTCATTATTACGATAAAAATTTAGTTACATAAATTTAAAGTATAAACAAATTTATAATGAATTTATTTGTATTATTAAATTTATAATTATTTTGATTTAAATTTATCTACTTTATTAAATTTGATGATGAAGAAGATGATGTTTAATTTTTAGTACTCTGTAAAATATTTTTAAATTGAGATGTAATATGGGTATATTCAAGACAATCTAAGATGATTGTTTTTCATCTTCTAACTTCTTACTCTCACAAATATGATAGATTTTTTCATCCCAAAGTGTTTTGGGAATTGTCTAATGCCCAATTTTATTATGTAGCTAGTGAGAATTTGTTCTTAATTTATCAATGTTGATTTTCTTCTTTGCACTTCTCAAAACTGAAAGGTATTTTATATTTTTAAATTAGGGTTAACCACATCCTTGTATTATCTTAATTTCCTTTTATCCATTTTTTTTTTTTATCACACCACATATTCTCCTTAAATTTGATAATATTTGTAATATTATAATGGTTTCTTCTTCTTTTTATATTTATAATTATCTTGATATAAGAAGAAATATAAAATCTTAATTTAATATATTTTCAAAGTAAAATCTAATTAACTTTATTTAATTATAGTTATTTACATATTTAACTTTAATTAAATAAATTTGTTTTAATATAAATATAATAAATTTTAATTTAATATATTTTTTAAATAAAGAAAAATAATAATGAAATTTAATATATTTTCAAAGTAAAATCTAATTAACTTTATTTAATTATAGTTATTTACATATTTAACTTTAATTAAATAAATTTGTTTTAATATAAATATAATAAATTTTAATTTAATATATTTTTTAAATAAAGAAAAATAATAATGAAATAATATATGAGATGTTTTTAAAAGGAGGTTTATACATTTATTTATAATAAAATGTTTTTTCATTAAAACTTAATTTATAAAGGTATTATGTTTATTTTTTTGTTTTGTTTGTTAATTTGTGCAGGACCTGCTATTAACCTGTGGCTTGAGAAATCGCGATTCAGGGGCATCTAAGCCGTCAAAATCACGGAGTGGCTTAACAACACACTCCGTCACCGACTGTCCTACACCTCAGAAACAAGGTATTATGTTTATTATCATATAATAATATTTTGATTATATAAATTAAAATTTTATAATATTCATAATTAATATTATTGAGTAAATTTAATTTTTATAAATTTAATTATATAATTTTATGATCAATATAATACTTACAAATTTATAAATTTTAACTTTATTTTATATAGATAAAAAAAATTAATTAATATTAGAAATTTATAAATTTCAATTTTATTTTATATAGATAAAAAAA
>SNQJ01S0008092.1:187848-201364 GCA_010110895.2 Picea sitchensis
TTTTTTTTTTCTCATCTTAAATTTGAATTTGACATTCGAAGAGATTTTGTAAGGAGGCAGGGCTGTTGCAGAGGCAGCGTTGTTGTTATTATTATTCTGTTTTCTGTGCTGTAAATTCCGCAATGGTCAGGACTTGGAAATATGCGATAGGCTGCTTCGCATACCTTCTTCTCATCAGCTTCGGCATCTCTATCTTCTTCTTATGTTCAGGTCAGTTCTGATTCAATTTTTTCACTTTCTTCTCTTGGTTTATAGGCTAATCATGAAGGTCTGTGTACAAGGTTTGTACTAGGACAGATCCCTAATAACCTTGGATCTGTTATGTTATGCTGCTAAAGGCATCGTATATCTCGACGTGCCTTAAACCCTTGCAGATTTATTGGAATAATATGTAAGCTAAGTCGGTGAAACGCACGAAATGGACTTGTCACTGTGAAGCTCTATGGACTGGTCATTGTGACGCACGAAATCTCTTAAATTTCATTCCAGCCTTTTCGTAGTCTTCTTAGGGTTTCTGGAATGTCCGAATTTTATGTAGATTTGCCATGAAGGTGTTAATTCTTACTAGAAATTCTCGGAATGGTTACTGTGGAAAAGTTGGTACATGGTAAGCAATTATAGGATTATTATGAGGAGGAGGGAACTATAGTGTTTTTGTATGGTTAGGTTTTTGTATTAGGATAGGATTATTATGAGGAGGGAACTATAGTGTTTTTGTATGGTTAGGTTTTCGTATTAGGTTTTTTTATTAAATTTGCACTGCTACTACTCTCTGTACAGGTTCTAACAATATGATTCAAATTCAACGACAATATGCCATGCCCGGAGGAATCCTTGGCTTCCGAGGAAATACGGAGGCATCGAGATATAGAAGTCGCAGATTACTTGGTATGTTCAACAAGGGTTTGATGTGCTGTCTTCTGACATCTAACTATATATTCGATATCATGTTACAGTGTTTTATATACACATAAAACCTAGCTATATCATCCTCGTTTAACCCAGGATTTCTTATATTAATGGCTTGAAACGTATTTAAAATGTTGAGCCTTAGATGGTGAATAAATGACAGTGCAGCACTCCCTCAAGGTCTTTTATTATTCTCAGCGCTTATTATATTTTTTATTCATCTTAGGGTTTAACAGATAGTATCCAAGTACTCATAGACGTCTAGTTAAGATGGGTCTCTAATAATAATCGGACATCCTTGATACCCTAGGCTCCTGATCTAGAGCACAGCATTTCTTTCAGTAGCTCACCTGTCATAAAAAAATAAGATAAAAACAGTAGAATTCACGAGTTTGGGGAGCAGACTTGAACCTATGTAAAAATTTCTTGCGTCTTCAAACTAGATTCCCTCTTCCATATGCCACCTTCAATTATGCTGATTATTTAATCTAAAATGACACTATAAGAAATTGGACCTTGATAATCTCGAAATGTGAACTCAAATCTTAACCAACCTGTCTTTTACATTGATTAAAGATAATAACTTTAACAAAGCAAATTTATGTAACGTGACCTCAATACTCTTTTTATATTGTGTTCAAATTGTAAATCATTTTCCCATAATTGTTTGATTTTTCTTTTAATGACGATGGGAGGAAAGTGGTATTTGTTTTTATGGTATTGTAAATCTCATTATCTTTTAAATTCAATGATTTTGTAAATCATTTTCCCATCATTAAATTCAATGATTTTGTAAATCATTTTCCCATCATTGTTTGATTTTTCTTGACAATGGGAGGAAAGTGGTATTTGCTTTTATGGTATTGTAAATCTTGTTATCTTTTAATTCAATGATTGTCTTAAATAAAGTGGGGTTTCTATATTTTATCTACATGTCTGAAAACATCCAATGTCAGACAACAATCATTTGTAACTCATCTGAAAAATAATCCCTATCATTAAAATGCACCAGAGCCAAAAAGAAAACTCTCTGGAGCTCTGATATCGTGTGATTAGCATTACTTGGAATATTGTTTGCACTGAAACCCTGGTATATGATCAATATCCACACGATATTTGTACGTTAATTCAAGGATTAATACACATCCCAAACCTCCAAGTTGAATTTCTGATGATACAATATCCAGAACTTGGTTTCTTAGTTATTCTGTTCATTTTTCGAACGATCACATCCATTGATGCGAAGTAATTACTTATATGGGTTTTTGCCTGTGAACTTTTTTTGTTCAGATACGTGTACGAGGAGGGACATTAGTATTTCTCAGAGCCGTGGTTCTACTCCTGGCATTCCCGAATACATGGTTCAGATTGTCAATACTTGCATTTCTGGATGCGCGCCATACGACGTTCATTTTCACTGTGCCTGGTTTGCTTCTGCTAAAATGGTGAATCCTAAAATTTTCAAGCGCATTTCCTATGATAACTGCCTCGTCAATGAGGGGAAGCCTCTGAAGCCAAGTCAAATGCTCAGTTTCACATATTCAAATACTTTTATGTATCCCCTAACTTTCAAGTCAGCAAAGTTTTGTTAGATAAACACCCTGGGAAGTATCCAGAATCCAATGACTCGTTGATAGGAATATATTGTAATTTGTACAACATATGGTATCTACCTTAGAAATGAATGGCATCATAGAACTGGTCATAAAATTTCATGGTCCATTTAAGGTGTAACCGTACATCAATAATGTGATATGCAAGTTTAATGGTACAAGTTTTAAGATATCTCACCTGATGAGGTTTGCAAGAATAAAATTTTCTCGTCTGGAGTACTGCATGAGTGAATTGATGATTTTACTGCTGAAAGAGTTCAAAAGACGACTAGGAATTTAAAGGTCTTAAATCAAATTCTCACAGCCGAACTCACCTCCTAATATAATATTTGGAGTTGCAACTTACAATGGATGTCTTCCTTATAAAGCGCGCACCTTAGCACTGGAGTTGCAAAAGCTCTTCCATGTAAGGCGCAATCTGCACAAATAAAAAAATAAATCAGGAATCAACTCTGACTTGTGAATATACACGCATTTCTCTGGTGACTGACACCTTTTTTGAAGACAATTTATTGGAGCACAAAATTAACAGTCAATGACACGTGAAGTGTCGAGCATGTCTGGTAATTTGAAGGTCCACTGAAACGATACTTTTTGCTGAACCAGTATCAATCTGGCCTTTGATTACTTAGACAAATGGGATCAATTCTACTCACGTATAACAGACTCGGTTCTGCTTCTTTAATTACGGTAATCGCTATATTGTAACTCATATGCCAACCAGGGATCATATTGCAAAGCTTCGCAACCTTTCAAAGCCCACCAGATAGAATGACCTGTTCCGTCGTCTACCACGATTTTTTTGTATTTTTTTCAAGTTAGCAGATTTTTAGGCCGAAAGGGTACACTTATTGATAATGGGCAGATTTAATAGGGGTTTAGTGTTTAATGGCTGTGATTTCAATCATTAACTTCCTAGCTATTATAAAGACATCTGTTTATGTGTTTACTTTTTTATATTTATCTAATCATATTTAAAAATTACTTTGATAGCTAACTGATTGCTACATAAGTGATTAACAAAAATTAAAATATTAACACCAGATAAATGAAGCTCAACCATTTATTTATTAATCAATAATAAAATTTAATATATTCTTTTAAAGATTAGTTTCATCTTATCAACTTTTGGGCATTCACCAACAGCTATTTAACTGCTGTGCTAGTATATATATAGACAAAAACATTCATATTTCTTAAAAAATGCCAATAAATATTACCTATATATTTTTCTGGGCTGAAACTGAGGTTTACAATGGATTTCCCTGTAACCCTTCTGCAGATACATTTACAGAAGGGCATGTTATTCCTATTTCAAAATTATTTGAATAACATGCTCTCCAAAAGAACGTGTTATTCCTATTTAATTTGAAGCTGTTTTACTTATCATAATTTTTTTTTCAAAATTGTACTTTTTATTCATTATCAAGTTTTTTTTCAAAGTTGTATTATTAAATTTATGACAGATATTTGCAAATGTTTTGTTTATCACTAAGTTTTTCTTAGAGTTGTATTCAGTTTTATTAAAGTATATGTATGAAATTTGTTGTGATGTAAAGGGATTTGGTATATGATGGTAAAGTAAATGTGCATTTGTTACAAAGGACTTTTATCATTGTCCTTTTTTGTTTTATTTATGAAGTGTTTTCAAAGTTTATTATCAACGTGGGAGTATGATTGTCAAGAAAATGGACATTATTGAACTTTATTAAAGAGTCAGAGCTCTTAACACCTTTAAATTTAATACTTATATCATCACCATAATGTTTCACATTTTTTTGCATGGATTAGTTGCGTTTAGTTAGTTGTTCATTTAAGTATAGTTTAGTTGTGTTAAGGGTTTATGGTTTAAGAGAAGGATATCATGGTGAAGGACGAAGCAGTGGAGGACGGAGGACAATTGGTAGATTACTCTGATGACTCGCTCTCATAGGATATGATATTCACCAAGCCACATGTGTGTGATAGTATAGTCTTTTCGTTGATGGATATGGAGGTCTTTACACAGGTTGTCAATGTGCTAGTCACCCTAGATGTGCTATAGATAGAGCCTGGAATAAAAGGCTCTCATAGTCGAGGGCTTCAAGGTGGTTTGATTGGATCCTTGGGAGGTATGGGAGTAGGCCTGGACTATCCATTTATGACCACGTTGGATCTGGAACCTGAAGGGCATGTGAAGACCTTTAACAATGAGTTAGTGCCTTAACTTCCACCGAGTTTGGATCTTAGAAGATGTAATGGGTATGCATAGGAGAATCAAAACCACTCTCCCATATGTCTATAAGGGTTTATTGGGGTCAGCCTAAAATTGTATGATTTGAAAGGGGCAAGTGTGTAGATGTTGGTGGAGCCGACGGGTCGAAAAAAGTGGAAGGTGGTAAAGTCAAGAGGGGGAAGTTTGATGGTTGTGGGGGAGGATCTCAGGGTGAGTCAAATTATAGAGCTAGAGGGGCAGACTCTGGTGGGAAAGTTCAGTGATTGAAAGCTTGGATGCATAGAGAATGGGCCTCAGTTCTAGGCTATGGTTTGGTTGTCCACCTTTTGGAGCAGGGTTGGATGGGTTTTATCTTTTGAAGTCGTGAGAATGTGCAAAAGAATTTTTGTAGGGATGCTGGTACTTGGATAGGATTTTTCTTTCCTTGAAGCCTTGCCACTTGCTTTTCGATGCCAAGGAGGAGATTGAGACAAAGTTCTTTAGTATGGCTCAAGTTGCACCTCTGTAATTTTGGTCGGATGTTGGTTTGCAGGTGATTGGTGATGCATTGGGGAGTTTTATTGCTACTGATGATGGTTACAAAACCAACATTTCTTGCTATGTGGTAAGGATTTTAGTTGAAATGGACATGTAACAAGGGTTGTTTAAAACCCTAAATCCTGTGTTGGGGGATCGGTCTTATGTGTAGATGCTTGATTATATAAATATACCCTTTCGATGTGCTTGTTGCCACAATTTCGAGCATGTCATGGATGACTGTGACTTAGTCTTTCATAAGAGATTTGGGAAGAGAGTTATGTTGGGCTCTCTGAGGTAGAGGCATTGGCTTCAAGACAAATTCCAATGACGAAACAAGGGTTAGAGGCTCTGATGCCAAAGGAGAAAGGGATTGTTGGTGGTTTGATGGTTATGAAATCGATTAGTGAGCATGAGATGGCAAAGGTTTTATTGTTGGTGATATGTCTATCCCTTTAATTTTGGATTCTAAGCTTAGGTAGGCGAATTTCTTACAAGATTTTAGTGTGTTTGACGCAATAGATCTCACAAAATCCTAGTGGAATGAGTTGAAGTCTTAGTGGCACAAAGGTACCCAGTCATCGGTCTCTCCGGGTAAGAGTTACAAGCCCTATAAGTCTTATTTTAGTTAAATCCCGATAAGATCTAAATTTAGTCTCCTTAAGGGTCTTTCTCCTTGGTCTGTGGCAAGGTCTAAACCTCTGAATCATGGGGTGGAGTAAAAAATTGGGGACTCTCTAGTTGTGGGCTTGTTGAAGATTAAGATCCCTTCCCTTTGCATGCCTTGAGTACCTGAAAAACCTCTTTGCTTGGCTCATCCTCCTCGTCCAGTGGTAGGGAGCCTTACCTTTTGCAGTCGAGGAATATCCCTCAGGAGTCAAGAGCCTTGGGAGGGTTGGGAGTCGATGTTGTCATTGTGATTAGGTCATTGAGAGTAGGTTGTAAGTAGACTCTCAAGCATCAAGAGAAGGTTTTAAGAGAAATTAGTGAAGGTAAGCAATGCGTACTCTCATGGGTCCTTAAAGCAGGAATGAACCCCAAGCCAGTTCAACCATGAGAATTATGTTAGTAAATATGGAAGCCTGGGAGGGAGGGCCAAAAAGTTATCCCTCAAGTGTATGGTAAATCTAGATCACCTGGATGCAAATATTTTTTAGGAAGCGATGGGGCTCATTGAGGTTATTATGCTTGAGTTGAGTAAATTGTTTGCGGGCTAGGAGTTTTTTGGCTTGGATGTAGTTGGCTTCTCGGGGGGGGTTATTACTAGTTTCAACTCGAACCGTTCGATGATTAATGTCTATGTTGTGTGTTCAAGGATCTATATAGAGGTCCACTGCAAGGATTTGGGGCTTACCTTGACTTCGCTCAATTTGTATGGTCCCTACGAGGGAAAGGAATAGTTTTAGGAAATAATTCTTTCTTTATAGTGTTTGAAATATGACAAATCTTATAATTAGTGGGGACCTGAACTCAAAAACTAGTAGGGATGTGTTTTGGGGCCCCTTTGCTCGAGAGGATAGATCAGTGAACTTTTTTCTAGACAAATTCACGCTGGCAGGTTGGATAGACATTGAACCTATCCAATTGTGCCCTACTTGTAGTAACAATTGATTAGGTCAGAGGGTGATCTCCAAAAGGTTGGATCGCTTCCTTACACATCATGCTTAGTTGCAATGAATTGATTATCTTTTATCTTGGGTTGGGAAAGTAAGGTGTTCGGACCACTTTCCCATTTTTTTGGAGTTAGGGAAAAATGATTCGAAACCAGGGCCCTCGTTCAAGTAAAATCATTAATGGCAGGAGGTAGAAGAGTTCCAAGAGCTATTAAAGGATAATTGGAAACATGTGGAGGTTGATTATGAAGTCCTGGCTTGTGCACAGTTAGCATCCAATTTGAAATTGTTGAAGGTAAAAGTGACGCATTGGGTCGGTGAAAAGCATAGGCTCAAAGACCAGATGTTGAGAAAGGTGGAATAAGACCTAGAAGCTCTCAATGTCGAGTAGAGGATGAGTTCCCTATCTCAAGACATGTTGAAGGAGCATGAGATTTGGAACAATAATGGTTGAGTTACTTCTGGCTATTGAGAAGGAGTGGCGCTTCAAGAGTCAAGCTCTATGGATTGAAATGGGAGATCAGAACTCCAATTTTTTCTAAAAATTTTGCTCAATTTAGAAAGAACCAAAATACCATTTGGGAGATGAAGGACCGTGGAGGCAACATCGTGGTTTCGTGGTTGCGAGCAATTTGAGTTTCTAAGGGAAAAACTCATTCATTAAGCCATTGGCACTTCCTAAGAAGGGGTGCATTCTGTAAAGGCAACCTGATATCCTGCAACAATGTTAAAAATCGACTTCTCGAAGGCCTACAGTCGGGTATCGTGGCTCTATCTTAGGTTACTCCTCTTGCATGTAGGGTTTGGGTTGCAATTAGTAAAGTGGATGATGGGTTGTGTCACGACGATGTCGTTTGTTGTTCTTATAAATGGTTTGGGATTCAAGTTCTTTAAGCCTTCTCGTGGGTTGAGGCAGGGGTGCTCACTCCCGCCTTGCTTGTTTCTTTTGGTGGTAGAAGGACTTAGTCATGCTATTGGGGAAGCTAGGGAAGCTAGGGGACATAATAAGATTTGAGGCTTGAGGATTGGGTGCGCAGAGAAACTCTCACACCTCCTTTACTTTCCTGCTATAGAAGACTACATTTGAGTTAGCATGTCGTACCTCTTCTTGTTTCCTTCCTTCGATCTAGATGAGGGAATCAATTACTTGGGGTTCGTCCTTAAGTCGAATAACTATGGAGTCGTACACTGGAAGTGGTTGATGACCAAAATAGAGAAAAGAGTGAATTTTGGAATTGTTGTCTAGAGGTGGGTGACTTGTACTCATTAAGTTTGTATAGGAGGCCACTTTGGCCTAGTGGCACCTTCTAGCACACATCCCCAAGGGCATCCTTAATAAGGTTCAAAAACTTTGCTTCAATTAATTATGGAAAGGGAGTGGCCAATATTTTGGATCGCATCTGGTAAATTGGCAGGTGATTGCGAGGCCAAAGAACCAGGGTGGTTGGGGGTGAAAAAACCATTTTTTTTGTTTGGAAGGGCACTGGTGACAAAGTTACTCTTGACTTTCTTGACTTGTGAAAGTCTTTGGAAAATAATTATTTTTGAAAAGTAAATTATACACAGGGTTAGAAAGAGCTAAAAGAAAATTCAAAACATGTCTAACCAATGGAAAGCATTGTCTTTGGCTTCTCCCATGGTTGGTCGATGGTTGGCTTGGAAGGTGGGTTCTGGTACATAGGCAAGGATAGGTAGGGATGTCGATTATTTAATGGAATGCGTTAGAAAAATTTGAAAGAACATGCAAAACATGTCTAACTAGTGGAAAATGTTGACTTTGGCTTTTCCCACGGTTGGTTGATGGTTGGTTTGGAAGGTGGGTTCTGGAACATAGGTAAGGATAGGTAGGGATGCGATTGCAGGCTGTGAGGAAAATGTCTTTCTTTCAGAGTTATTGGTTCATCAACTATAGGATGTGGGAAGGTGTACTTTGAACATGATTAGTGATCCCCACTCTACGACCCCTTGGTTTTAACGGTGGCTCCTTGCTCATGAGATAGGACTTGATTAATTTTGGCACCATTCCTGGTTGCTCTTCATTGTTGAATTAAGAAAATCTCGTGTGCGACTTAAGGATGTTGAGGATGAAGTGGCGTGGTTGTTTGGTAACTTGGGTGGACATTATTCAATGAAGCTAGGGTACCTTTCTCTTTAGGACCTAGTACCAGTAAAAGAATTTTGGTGGGCTCACAAATTATGGAAAGTTAAAGTGCCACCCAAGGCTATAATATTTTTTTGGTTGGTGCTCAAAAATAGGGTTTTACCCAGGGACAAAGTTTAGAGAAGGAACAAAGTTGAGTCAGGGATTTGTATGCCTTGTTGGAACAACAAAGAAAACAATGGCCATCTCTTTCTAGAGTGTCAGTTTACTAAGTAAGTGTGGAGTGAGGTAGCTTTAAAATGGACCAAAGGGCCCTTATGGGCTCAATCCTGTGTGGAGGCGTGTTTTCGGGAATTTTTTGAAATAGTTGACCTTAAGGAGATCAAAGCTCTTCCTTTCACGATAGCTTGGGGTATTTGGAAAGCTCGAAATGCCATAATTTTCAAGGATATCTCATATCCCTCTTACAAGGTTGTTCAACAGGGTCTTGGTTTGCTTCCTTTTTACAACATTGTTCCCAAGGTAAAGGAGGCTCGATTGTTAAAGGAATTGGATATTAATAAGGAGCTACCATGGGGTTTCTTTGATAGTGCTTGCCAGGGCCCGATCACATATTCAGCTTGGGGTTTGTTTTATATATTTCTGATTATCACTTCTTCACAGGGAAGGACAATATTGGGCAAGGTTCAAAAAATAAGGTGAATTCAAATCTTGTTTCTTCCTTCTAAAATGTACTATGCACAAGGATATTTCCCATTTGCAAGTTTTTGGTGATTTTGTCGTAACCATTGATTGGATGAATAACATGATATAGGTTCTTAGTGCAGGTTGCTACAAGTGGCTCGATTGCTGAAAGACACTACAACATTGTACCACATAATCAATTTTGTGCAGATTTTCATAGAGCTGAACTCTTTTTTTGACTCCCTTTCCAAGGAGGCTTTAACTCTTGAGGTTAATCAATGTGTTGTAGAAGAATTTGTAGATGGACAAGCAAGTCCTTTGTCTGGTTGGGACATTCTTGGACTTTGATAATTCTATTCGTTCAACAATATGCTCGAAATAACCTAATCTTTTTTATATCTAGCCCCATTAGAGGGTTTGCAAGCTCTAAGCTTCTCTGATAGTGAATTTATAATTAAGAAATGCATTCTCTATTACACTGAAATATAAAATATTAGTTTTTTCTTGTAAAAGAAAATAGAGTAGTTATATTAAACAAAGTATTTTTGTTTGCATTTTAAAGATATAAATATCTTAGATTATCAAGATCAAAAGAATTAAACAAGGATTTTAAATATTTTAGATTATCATGATGAGAAGGATTTTTGATAAATCAAGGGTGACAATTGTTTTACATACTATAGATTGGATATTGACAATCTTCCAATATTTGATATTTTTGTACTAAAAAATAATTAATAAGATTCTAATATCTTAGATTATCAAGATCAAAAGAATTAAACAAGGGTTTTAAATATCTTAGATTATTATGATGAAAAGGATTTTTGATAAATCAAGGATAACAATTGTTTTACATATTATAGATTGTATATTAACAATCTTACAATATTTGATATTTTTTACTAAAAATAAAAAAATATTATTGATAATTTTCCAATATTTAATATTAATATTTATAAAACATAATTATGATATTTTTTACTAAAAATAAAAAAATATTATTGATAATTTTCCAATATTTAATATTAATATTTATAAAACATAATTATGGGAAAGCTTTTAGAGTATACAATTATGGGAAAACTTAAAGAGTATATACGAGGTAATACTTAGATTACACATCTAGACAATGTATATAGAGTAATTATGGGAGAAGGTTGTAAAATATATATGAGGTATATTTGAATTAAATATTTTAGAAAGTTATCTTTTTTAAATTTTTTCTTTATTATTGGAATTATTTCATCACTTTTTATTTATTTATTATTGGAATTATTTCATCAATTTTTTTTATTGAACTTTTGCTATGATTTTGCACGTTGAATTTAGAGCTTGTTTTCATCATAAAATGGAGATTAATTATCACATGTTTACTCACCAACGTATATGTGATATAACAGAGAGATCAAATTGGTAGAACATTTCATTTACTACAAGGAAACATGGTTTAATTTAGGTTTTTAGTGTTTCAAGATTAATAAAAAAAAAAAATAAAGTTTTGAAAAAAAAATTGATAATGGTTATGGAGGTTTTTGTAAGTTATTTTATAACTAGAAACTTTTGAGAAAACATTTTTTACTAGTGCATTATGTAGAAGTACATAATATGATCTAACTAAAGCCTGAAATTCATTTACAAGATCAAATAAAACCACACAAATACATGAGAATGAAACAATAACTCTCTTTTATTTCTTCATCATCATAACTATTACAATGGAAGCAATTAATTTTAGAAAAACAACTAAATTTAGAAATTCTCGCATGATTCTAAAACTGAACACTAAATAAGAGCTAACTAGAGCGACATTATTTGTCAATTCGTTTTTCTGATTAATTGAAAAATTAAAAATTCTCGTAAAAACACTAAAACCCCAATTTGAGGCCCTATATGAAGGAATTTGGCCTCGAAAAAGTTTCGAAACGATGTTCGATATGATAGATTAGATCAACATGGCAGTGAACTCTTTGAGACGCAACTCCTTGTAAAATTTCATCCCAAACGAATAATAAAGTCAAAAGTTGTGACTCTCGGAAAATCCTTGCATCACAATAATACAGTGCACAGAGATGCCATATAAAAAAAATGTGTCAATGCAATGTATATCTATGTATAGTGACAATGAAAAACAAAATGTTGTTTAGTGGCAATGATAAACAAAATATTGAATTGTAACCATTCTTGTATTCTCCATAAGTGCACCAATGTGCACTTTAATATATCGAGCATTGGGTGTGATATCCTTATATTAAGAAGTCTCAGTGAATGCCCCGGAGCACGTGCAAAATCTATGGCAAAAACCTCCTCAACCTAATAGTGAATCATCATCAGAAGGTTGAGAAAGAATCTTCCTAAACCACATGTATGGCCAAACTCAAAACAATCTCAAAGGAGCGATGCCAAATATTCTAGAATAATCCCACTCGCACCTTACCTTGATTTAAAAGATGAAATAAGGGTCATCATTGCAATCTTGTGTGAGAAATGAAGAGGTATTGGAGAATTGGACGACTTTAATCCTTTGCCCCTCATATTAAGAGATCATTGCCACTTGTCTCTTAATCCCTTCTACCATCATAACAATGAATGATGCCATAAACTAGGGGTATGTGAACCAAGGTCTAGGGGATGTGAGACATATTAATATTCGCTCCACATTTATTCTTATGATTTATTCTTTAAGGCTAATTGTGTCTAGGTTTTCTATCTAAGAATTGTGATCCCTGAGCACTCCACAAATTCTAAAGAGGAGTTTGTAAGATTAGAGTGTTGCAAGTTTGAATTATGTCTCAAATACATGAGAATTGTCGTTGAATTCTCAATAACGAGTCTATTGATCCCTTTTGAACTTAAAATATTTATCCCTTAAAGGAGCACCCATGCTTTTGCGTGTATATTAGATCTTATTCCTAAACCCTATGCAAAACAATCACTTTTTACGAGAATGTATTACTCACTCTTTCTTAACTCATTAAAAATTACCACTTTTTTATGGTTTTTATAAATCTTTAATGAAACATAATTTGATATCTAAGAACTCTTTTACCAAATTGTGTTGTAATTATTTATCTTTAAAAAAAAAAATCACAATAAGCACTTTTCTTAATCAATAACCACTCTTCTTAGTTATTTGACACATTAATATTAAATTAATCACCATTACTTTAAAAAACATATATTTTTAATAATTCTAATAAAATATTAATAATTAAATTTTAATTTAATAAAGTCAATTCCACCAAAAGAAAACAATTAAATACACCAATACATATTACACACATGTATACTAGGTACTTACATATTACAATATCTAAAATATTAATTCCTTCATATTAAATGATAATAAAGACACAACATAATTTCCCTAGTCTCCGAGGTGTAGGACTTTCGGTGACAAAGTGTGTTGTTAAGGTACTCTGAGGAAACTTGGAGGTTGGTGGGACTGTATGACAAAGTGGACCAACTAAAGGGTGGGCCAGAGGGCCTATCTTCAAAAAAAGATTACTTCAATATTGTTTTCCCCGACAGTCAGACTACACGTTCTCTGCCTTTTCCCGTGACCACAAAGCTTGTCTCCTCTCCTTCAGTCCCTCTTTCGTCGGGCCTGCTGTGAAACTTTAAGCCCTTAAGCTCCCTACTTAGTCCTTCCTCTCAGCAGGGACTGAGCGAACCTTTAGAGACTTCACTGTTGGCTAGTTTTAATCGAAAGGCGTGGAAACCAAACAAAAAGTCTAAGCATATGGTGTTGGGAAGTGATATAGGCTTAGAAGATACTGTCAAAATGGCGTTGTGTGCTCTTGTGGGTCGGATTTCATACAAATCACTCAGTAAGGACTCTCTTGAGGGTTGGATATAGAGACAGTGG
>SNQJ01S0008093.1:9375-20409 GCA_010110895.2 Picea sitchensis
TATTTTAGAAGGTAAATAATAAAGTGAAGTGATGAGTGTACTATAATTCAAAGTGAATACAAAGTAAATTATTTAAATAATAAATTTAATGGAGAAATTAGAAGTGGGTTAACCCTAAAATAAGGAAGGTGGGCAAAATGACCTAGAAGATGTTTTTAAGGAAGCTACTTGGAGAGTATAAATAAGAGGCAAGGCTCTCTCATTTTAGATCACACTTGAGAATATTGAATATCTATAGGTGTTTGAAGTAACCAAAGGATATCTAAGCCGAATTTCTGAGGGACGGTGAATAAAAGAACGCTGGAATTCAAGGAAGGATAAATTCTTTTGATGATGTTTTCTAAGGTATGTTATTTATAGGTCATCTCACCATTTTCACAATAACTCTTTTTATAGAATGATTCAGACCATGAAATTTCTATTCCATTGAGGAAACATATCCAAGTATCTGTGGTAAAAAAATTCATCTTGTGCGTCGTCGTATTTTTGGAGTTACACTCCGTGGAAAATAGGGTTTGTGGCTAGTCCTGAAACTAGTCTAAAACAGGTGTTTCGGGTAAAAATGTCATACCTTCTTCATAATAGATCCAAATTCAGTAAGAACAAATGTGTTGGTTAGAGTACAGTCTGTAGTATTATGTGTAATAGTTTCAGATTGATTCAATAAATATTATGTGCAGGGAACGCTCTACAAGGTCTCTCTCTAGAATAAGATAGAATTCAGCAAGGTATGTCATTTTTTCTATAAATCCTTTTCTGAGACGTTTCAAGTAGTGAAAATTGCATAAAAAACACTAAATAACATTTTGTATTAGTTGCAGATCTTTATTCATTACATATACAGAGTTATGATTATTTCAAGTTAGGGTTGTTAACTAATCCAAAACTAGTCATGTGAGACTAAATAAAAGTTTGATGAAAATGCTAGTCTTTTATTGTTAAAGTTAAGGAAGGTTTGCAGGTATGTGATCATATACACCATTACAGAGTTACAAATCAGATTTGGATGATGAAATTGATGAGAGCATTTGGTTGAGGTACATGTCAGGTACATGGGTGAGACAAGTAGTTGATGAGTTGGCACATACATGAGGTGTATAGTTGATGATGTTGGTACATCTTGATGAGTCATAGTTGATGAGTAGTTGATACATGATTGGTACATGGTTGGAGGCACTTATTAGTAGTATTTTTGACACATGGTTTATGGATGATGTAGCATACTTGTATTATTAAAATCACATATTGATCTTGGTGATGATTATGATTTGTTGTGTTATGCTTGGTTGATGCACATCTTAGAGAGTTGTCTTGGTGATTGATATTGGTGAGTAGATCTGATTTGGTTGATAAGAATGATGATACAAGTTGTTGTGATAGGTTTTTTGGACAAGTTGGTGTGACAGGTTATTTGTACAAGTTTGGTGCATGGTTGATGCACTTGTTCATGGTACAGATTGGTGCATGGTTGATGCACGTGTTTATGGTACAGATTGATTACCAGTTGTTTGGTACAGGTCGGTGCATGGTTGATGCACTTGTTTATGGTACAGGTTGATTACAGATTGGGGTACAGATTGATGCATAGTTGATGCATGGTTCAAGTTATTGGTACAGGTTATTTGGTGCAGATTGATTGGTACAGGTTTACAACAGTATATCTCATAGTGATAGTGTGGCAGTGGTTCCATCATTCTATTTATACATCAGGGTGGTTGGACGGGGCAAGGACAGGTGGTTGTATCCACCTTCCGGTTGTATCCGAAGAACATAGGGGGTTGTAGCCTCCTTCTGGTTGTAGCCAGAGAATTACGGAGTTGGAGCTTCCCTCGGGTTGTAGCCTGGAAAACTATGGGGTTGCAACCTCCTTCCAGTTGCAGCTGGAAAACAAAGGAATTTGGTGCTTCCAATGAATGTAATTCTTCAAGACATATAAGAGAAAGCATTATGTGGTTTTCTCCCGCTTTGGGTTTCCACGTAAAACACTAGTGTACTATGTATGTGTATGATTGTTCATTTGATCATTGCTTATTTACTCTATAATTATTGGATGATAATGATACATTGATATAACACTTGGATTATATGGTTAAAAATGATTAAATTTATTTATTACGGATTCACCCCCCCTCTCAGTAATCCAACACTATGTCTTGGTTGAAGATAGAGCAATAGCATCATGCTTCTTACTCAGCCAACAAATAGGCCTGGAACTAATACTAAGTGAGTTACTAGATGTGGACTTGTGATCAATGTTATCACCAACCCAGTCAGAATCAGTGAACCTGATGATGTCCAATGTAGAGTCTGGTGCATAATGAATCCCAAAAGTGATGGTTCCCTGTACATATTGAAGGATACGCTGCAACCTTCCAATGTAGCGCATACGGACCCTGCATGAACCTAGAGATTGCTCCAACTGCATAGGAGAGGTCTGGTCTGAAGTGTGTGAGATACAACAAGATCCCCAATAGTTTTCTATATAGTGTGTTGTCAGGCAATGGAGTGTCCCCGCCATCCTCAAGTCTGACTCTTGATAAGAAAGGAGTCGGGGAAGACTTGCAGTATGTCATGTGAAATCTCTCAAGGATATCTCGTTCATACTTGGCCTGATACAATTTGATGCCTGATGCATCCTGACCGATCTCGAGTACAAGGAAGAAATGTAGAGGACCCATGTCCTTCATCAAGAACCTATCATGTAGAATCCTCTTGACTACAACAATCGTTGAATTCGATCAATCGATGATCAACAAATCATCAACATATAGAACTAGGAGTAGAAGTGAATCAACCATCCTTAGAATTTAAACATTCAGGTATGATTTAAAATGTACAATTTTTTGTGATAGCAGGTAGGAGTTCATCTTGGCATATCATGCCCTCGGAGCCTGCTTGAGGCCATAAAGAGATTTCTCCAGTCGACAAACCAAAGATGAATTCTACATAAATCCTTGGGTCTGCTCCATATAGATATTCTCAGAGAGATCTCCATGAATAAATGCATTCTTCATGTCCATCTGATGGACTTCCCATTCCTTGGTTGTCACAATGGCAAGTGCCAAACATATGGAATCCATCTTCGCTATTGGAGTGAATGTCTCATCATAGTCAATGCCATGCACCTGTTGAAAGCCATTGGCAGCTAGCATAGCTTTGTATCGGATAATCTGTCCATCCACTATGCTAATTTGTCCATATGTATCCTCGACATCATATCAAGTCCTCTTAGTATCAGTTGGATAACCAACAAGATCATCTGCATCCTGAAGAGTAGTATGGTCCCACTTGGGCCTCTTCTCTTACTCTACATCTGCATTTGGATGCACTAACTCTACATATGATTGTACTGAATCTGTATCTAGATCATTTGAATCCTATGAATCATAACTCTCATCTGAAGAAGATTCGGCATGTACATGCTCATCATCTCTGACAGGTGGAAGAACAAAAGTGTTCGCATGCGGTTGTTGAGGTACATGCAAGACACTTTCCTCGAATTGGACACTTCGCTCAATGATGAGTCGGTTCAAGGAAAGATCAATAAGTCTATATCACTTCACACTGTTGGGGTATCCAACAAAGATACACTCTACACTCTGTGGATCAATTTCCTTCCTCTTTTCAGAGAGAATCCGAGCCCATGCACGTGAATTGAAAATATGGAAGTGGGTCACTTCCGATTTGAGGTCGCTCCAAGCCTCATAGTGGGTTTTATCCTTGATATATCTATGGGGAGATATTTTTTGGATGTAGGTTGCACAATTAAGTGATTCAGCCCATAATCTCTATGGAAGTGACTTTCCATGTAACATGCAAGATGCCATCTCTTTTAGAGATCTATTTTTCTACTCAACAACTTTGTTTTGCTGCGGATTATAGGGAACTGTGTGCTACAATGAATCCCTGCCTCATGACAAAGATTATGTATCTCATGGTTAACATACTCTCTCTCCCTCGTTATTTATTGGAAGGACTTTGATTGTATTTCCTAACTGTGTCTCAACAAGGGATTTGAAATCTTTGAGGTGTTGAAAGACCTCTGATGTTTGCCTGAGAAAGAAAATCCATGTGAAGCATAAGAAATCATCAACAAAAATGAGCACATACCTTTCTTTAGTGATTTATGGATGTGGAAAAGGACCCATGAGGTCATTTTGGATCAGATCTAAGGGAGAGGAATCCTTTTGAGTCTTTCCTTTGTCGAATTTCTCTTTAGGGTGTTTTCCAAGAACACATCCCTCACAAATTCCTTTGGAGAAGCGGATGTTAGGTAGACCATCAAGAATTTCCTGCTTGCTAAGTTGTTGCAAATGTATGAAATTTAAATTCCCAAACATTTTTTGCCATATCCAACTACTTTCATCAGCATGGGTAAGAAATAATGCAGAAGCTGGTTCAATAAATTTAGAAAATGTGTAAAGTTTAGATTGATAATTTACCTCACCAGTAGAAACCCTAGAATTGGTTTGCATGTCATAGATATCCATTGCATTAGGTGTGAATATGACTCTCTTTTCGGTGCTGAAATTTTTCATCTGATGCACAGAGAGAAGATTGATGAAAATTTTGGGAACATGCAGCGCATTCTCAAAGCTTTCGTTTGTGAGTTCAATTCTTCCTTTCCCGGTATCAGAATAGGAGGACCTTTGCATGCATACAATGAATAATAGACTTATTTTTTGGTATCCATGTGGTGTAATGTTCTTGAATCTACGATCCAAACATCGGGAGAGGAGTTGATGGCAATCAAGGCATGGCTAGAATTGTCTTTCTTGGGATTTTGATTTTCTGACATCTTCTTATTGGCACCCTTAGGGATGTGATCTCCAAGGTTGTTTTGATAAATTATTTGGGTCATTATATCTATCTATTTATGCATACATGCGGATTTTGGATGGAATCCTTTATGGCAGTAAGTGCATTTCTCCCATTTTCTTCTCTTTCCACTTTTGGATCTGGAGGCATCGTTGAAGAGTTTTGAGTACCATTCCTTCTATGGATTTGCATGTTCTTTCATTTTTTCTTTGTCTTTATATTTCTAATATTGATGATCACTTCCATCTTGCACAGTAAGTGCATGCGCCTTTGGGCCTTTGATTTTTCCCATATTGATGAGCTTGTTCTGCTCTTGTGTTCGAGACTCGATAAAGGCCTCAAGAGAGATCATCATCCAGGTATATCCAGAGGAAAATATAATTGAATAAAATGTGGATACAAACACTAAGTATTCTAGAGAAATTTTGGAGAGAATGGTGAGAACCATTTGTTTCGCCTCCTTAGATTTATCAACCCCGCAAACCTTGAGTTGTGACAACAAATCCTTATATTTGGTAAAGAAATATTGGAGATTGTTGAAGATTTTTGGATCCAATGTGAGAAATTCCACCTCGCGCATGTGTCCCTTCATCTCATCCTGTTTTCCAAAAATCCCTTCCATGGTGGTCCAGGCTTCATTGGGGGTTTTACATGAGGATATGTGAAAGAGGAGTTTAGGGGAAATGAGACTGCAAATTGTTTTGAATGCTTCATCCATTCAATTTCGATTCTTGGATTTTTCTATGGATGATGTTGGTTATGTCTCTATGGTCATGGTTAATCTTTACAATCCTCTTCTTCAAAGATGCATTATCATATTATCCTTCCATGCAAATAATTTGTAAGGTGTAAGAATGAATTCTTTTGGAAATTCCATTTTTCTGTTGTCTTCAATCTTTGGTACCTGTAAAATTAATTTGGTGTGTCTTTTCCCTAACAGTCTGTGGGATTTGATACCATGTAAATGTGTTGAACCTACAAAAAATAGATCTAGTTGGGAATTGACATACACAATTGCAGAGAAAATAGAAGAAAAGAGACGCAGGAGAAAGAATGGAAGAATTCTCATTAAACAAATGAATGAATGATAATTTACACATGATATACTCTGTATAACTCAACCAATGTGCACCTGAGGAGAATCCAATGTGCCATAGTGGTGGTCTAGAGTGATATGGACACACACCAGCAGTTATGAGAATAAACTGCCACCTAGTCTAGTCTCTCGGGCAGTTACGGGAGTGAACTAGCACCTAGATAAGTTAACTAGTCTATCAGTCTTCAGTTAACTGACTGAAACAGAGTGAAGTGAGGAGGAGATCAAGGAATCATGAGTAATGCGCTATTCTGGTGATGATCCCAAAGACAATGCACATTAGATGGTGATTATCCCAATGTTGCATGGTGATAATACCAATGTGGCATCTAGACTCCACTCAATTGATCAAACTGAAGTGTGAACTAAACATAATATTCTCCCTAGAGGAATATTCTTCCTAAAATATAGGAGACTGAATAATGACTAATAAACATAGGAAAAACCTTAGGAAAAAGAAATCCTAGGTGTGTGTGAAGTAACTCCAACAAGCACAAACGTTGTTTCAAATCATTGAACACTTCTTGTTGTGACAGGTGTTAAGAACCAAATATCAATATAGCATAGAAAAACCTCAGAAAAAGTACTCAATGCCTTGAAAAAGAGATAATTTCAAATAATAAGCCTCTTCGAGGGGGCAACCTCCTTTTTCCCCACTTAAATGTTCAAGTACAAGATGATTCAAAATGAAAATGTCTCCTTGGTATATATAGGAGACTAGGAGGTATAATTACAACTAATGGCCTAAAACTAGAGCATAAATAAAATAACATTACTAATATAATATGCCTTAAATAATGGGTGTGGAGGCCAATATTAAGGCTTAACATGCCTCTCCTTGATACAAGGGTTGTTATGGCAACTTGAGTAACTTTCAGGATCTTAGTATAAAGACTCATCTTTAGGTGGAATCTTAAATTTGATAGTTTCCTCCATTTAATAGAATACTCTGAAATAGATCTATTCTCGGTGGAAAATTCTTGTGTTAATGATGGCTTAGGGCTCCAATGTGATTTTCCTTCCTCGTCAAGTTAATATTATAGTTTGAACTAGGATCTTGTCCTTTATAACAACTAACAAGCAGGAAACATGGAAACTGGGTGTACTTCTGAAGATCGCAGTGACTCAATTTGTATGCCATAGTACCAATCTTTGCAACACCTTATAAGGGCCATAGTACTTTGGTGATAATTTATTATCCTTCTTGGCTTGCTTGGGGACATCTATTTTGTATGGTTGCTTGTAGTCTTAAAAACACCCAATCCCCTACTTCAAAACTTATTTCCCTTTCTGATGTTGATATGCTTGTTGTTTCATGCGATTTTGTCATTAGTGGTTGTCCTTTAAGATTTGGAGAACTTGTTGTTGATTCTCGATGTGATATTCAACTACTTGAACCTTAAGATTTTTCTTTGAGAGAAGTGATGGAAGGAGGGTGAATCCATAAAGTTCCATAAATGGTGTCATTTTGTTGGAGTATGAAAGGAAGTGTTATGCACCATTACGCAGGGTAACCATTTTGAACCATTGTGTTTGTTTATCGAATAGAAGCAACGAAGGTAGCCTTCAGGACATTTGTTCACTATCTGGTTTGTCCATCCAGTTGAGGATGATGGGATGAGCTATGATCCGATTAGTAAACAAGATATAATTATGTCCAAAAATTTCCGATGAAGATGGGATCTGTCACTTCCTGATAATCTTTGGGCTTCAGTAAGCAGCTTTGAGCTGTCTCCATGAATGCACGGTGCTTGAATTGTACTAGCTTTGAAGGGATGAGAGAGTGCACAAAGTGTGTGATGTAGTTGAATCTATCAACAGTCGCCATGATTACACTCTTTCCTTCAAACTTTGAGTAACTCTATGATGAAATCCATGGAAACCTCCTGATCTTGACTTGGGATGGATAATGGATTGTAAAAGACACAGGGTCTTAATTGTTTCCACCTTATTTTTGTTGGCAAACCAAACATACTACCACAAACCTTTGAACATCAGTTTAAAGACCATCCCAAAAAATCCTTCTTGACTCTATGGTAGGTTTCAAAATCCCGAGTGCCTGCCCTCTTACTGGAGAGGTGTGTAATTCAATAGTACCTTTTGTTTGAGTTGGAGTTCTTACATAAATATAATGAATCTTTGTACCATGGTAAATGAATTTCCATGTAAATGTATCGATGCACTAGAATCCTGCTGCAAACTTTGAATAAGAAATTACACTTTTTTCATCATTTTCCATTCATCCCTTGCTTCTATTATCGATCGGGTTTGGATGGTCGAGGATAACCGCAGAGAAGGCTTCAACATCTTCATCATTTCTTGAGAGTGCATACATACAACATTTGCTTCCCTTTTTATATAGAGGATTTCAAAATCATAACCCAATATCTTGGTTACCATTTTGTTGTTCTTCTAGGAATAGTCTTTGTTCCAAGAGGTAATTTAAGACTATCATGATGTTTTGACCTTGAAGTGACTACTGACCAGGTAAGGGCGTCATTTCTTCGATGCATGTAGTATTGCATCATTTCCTTCTCATAAATGGGTTTGTGTAAGTCCTTTTCCCTTGAGTGGTGGAGCTTTTGAAAGCCGGGGGCCTTCCTTCTTACGTGGGACAACACCAATTCCATTTCTCAAAGGCATCACATTTCCACAATAAAGGTTTTGTGAAGTGCAGATTAGATTGAGACATGAGCTTTACACATCACCTCTTTAAGTTTTTCAAAAGATTTAGTTGCCTCTGGAGTCCATGAAAATGCATCCTTCTTAGTTGGGTAATGTCGTTAAAGGTGTTTTCTATTCTTCCCTTGATTCAGAGACAAACTTAGGTGGTAACACATCAAACCAAAATCCTCACAAGATTGCTTCAATGTTTTGGAATCGGTAGGTCCATCATGGCCTTAATCTTGTTAGGGTCTACCTTGACACCTTCATGGATACAATATGACCCAAAATATACCTCCTTCTCCCAAAACATTTGGATGGTTTGGCATATGGTTACATTGCTCCTTTAGTGGTTGTAGCACATTGTCAACGTAGTAGCATGATCCTCCCAAGACTTGCTATGAATTAGTATATCATCGAAAATATTAATACAAATTTTCGAGGAAGGGGCTCCGAAAATGGATTCATCAACCCTTGGAATTAATGGAAGGTGCATTTGTGGGCCAAAGGCATCGACCAAAAATTCATAATGGCCTTCATGAGGTTGGATGTTGGGATATCTTCTTCCTTCGATACGTCGATGATTACCACGAGCGAGGAGATCCAATTTTGTGAAATGGGTGCTCCCATGTAGTTCGTAACAATTCATCAATGGCGGAATGGGAAACTTATCTTTAATAGTGATCTTGTTGAGCTCTCTATAAATGTCTGGACACATCATATGCGTTATCTTTCTTGAATACCATTACCACCAGCAGTGCGGAGTAAAAACTTTGGCTAGGTCTAATAGTACCAACCTCTAACATTTTCTTCAACCATGGCTCAATTTCACTCTTATGGGCTTAAGGGCATCTGTATGGCGATGTTGGGGGACACTCGGGAATTAGGTGAATTTTTATGATCATGATTTTTGAGTGGGTGGAAGACCAACTGGGAATATCTTCAAATAATTTGGAATGTTTATCAATGATCCTTTGGAGATCTTGAGGAATAGATGGCTTAGATGTTTGAACATCTAGTGAGCATGGATTATTGCAATAAAGCCTTGATGCGCCTTTTTCAATAAAGATCCAATTTTGTGAAATAGATTGCTCCATGTAGTTCATGTAACAATTCATCAATGACGGGAATGGGAAACTTATCTTTAATAGTGATCTTGTTGAGCTCTCTATAATCTGGACACATACGCCATGCGTTATCTTTCTTGAATACCATTACCACTGGTGCAGAGTAAAAACTTTGGCTAGGTCTAATAATGCCAACCTCTAACATTTCTTCAACCATGCGCTCAATTTCACTCTTATGGGCTTAAGGGCATCTGTATCGCCTGATGTTAGGAGGAACACTCTCAGGAATTAGGTGAATTTTATGATCATGATTTTGAGTGGGTGGAAGACCTTTGGGAATATCTTCAAATAATTTGGAATGTTTATCAATGATCCTTTGGAGATCTTGAGGAATAGATGGCTTAGATGTTTGAACATCTAGTGAGCATAGTTGTGCAATAACGCCTTGATGCCCCTTTTTCAATAATTTTTTCATGACATTAGAACTTATCACCTTATCGGGTTTCCCTGTGATACCTCTTAACTCAATTTTTTTTCCTTCCAATGAAAATTTCATGAAAATTTCTTGAAAATTAAAAGTCATTGTTCCTAATGATTGTAACCATTGGATTCCTAGTACAACATCTGCACCACCCATGGGTATAGCAATCATTGGACTATTCATTACATATTCCCCCATAGTAAGATTGATATTATTTCCTTTTCCTGAACAATTGATAGTTCCTCCATCTGCAATCATTACTTGAAACTCTGGCACCGAATATACAAAGCAATTGAGATCTTTGGCTAATTTATAGTGAATGAAATTATGAGTACTGTCAGAATCAATTAGGACTATTACCTTTTTCTTTTTGATGTATCCTTCAATCTTGAGGGTTTGAAGAGTGCTAATTCTAGCCAATGCATTACACGATATTGTGGGAGTCAACTCTTCAGACGAAATTGCTTCTACGTTTTCATCTTGAGATGGTTCTTGTTATTGTTCTTGTTCTTGTTCCTCTTCACAATCTATGTAGAATAATTTCTTCTCACCACACTTATGTCCCTTACTATACTTGTTGTCACAATTAAAGCATAAACCTTTTGTTTTTCTTTCCTCCAATTGTTAAGGTGTAAACCTTGTAGGTTGAGGTGTTTTAGAAGAAGGAGCATTGTTCTCTCTATAGATGTTAAGATTGGTCCTTCTAGTAGCCATAGCCATATTTTTACTTTCAACATTTCTTGCCACCTTAAATGCATTCTCCAATGCTTTGGGTTCCCAAAGGCGAACCTCATGTTGAATGTTATCCTTTAAATTTCCTATGAATACATCAATCAAGTGCTCATCTAGAATATCGGTTACCTTTATATTCAATATTTGGAAGTTCTCAATGTGCTCGGTAACTGAAC
>SNQJ01S0008093.1:20419-35780 GCA_010110895.2 Picea sitchensis
ATATATATATATATAAAATAAAGTAAAGATTATTTTAAAGATTAAGGTGTTTTTAATATATATATATATAACAAAATTCACAACAGTTATCTTTATGTAGATTCCCACCACCATCTCTTTCAGAAGATAGGGGGTTCTAAACACCATAGCGATAAGGGCAGTAAGAATTTCCGACAAAGAACATTTAAAGGAAGAAATAGACCACTTGACTAAAATCTTTAAGAACATCGGGTATAAAGATAAAGACATCAAAAACGCAATGGATAGGAAGGATAATAGGACCCGTGTACACAATGATCAAACCTCCAACATAAAGGTCTTTCTTCCTTACATCCAGGGTGTCATAGACAAGATTGCAAAAGTTTTGAAAAAGAAAGAAATCGCAACCTCCTTCAAACCCCTAGTTACCATCAGACAAAGAATGAAGTTTGTAAAGGACCCTATAGACCAACAACAAGGAAAAGGAATCTACAAGGTCTCTTATTCATGCGGGAAATGTTACATTGGGGAAACCAGACGATCATTTCAAGTAAGGATTAAGGAACATGGAGAAGACATTAGAAATGAACTCATTCGCACTTCGGCCTTAGCAAAACAATCACTTAAGACCAAACATCATGCCTGCCTTGAGAATATGAAGATACTAGCAAAAGAGGATCATTACTACATGAGACGCTTAAGAGAAGCTCTAGAAATAATCAAGCACCCCAACAATATGAATAGAGACGGTGGCCTAGAGGTGAGCAACTTTTGGCACCCATTAATCGACAAACTTAGAGACCATCATAGATCAAATCAGGTATGAAACCTCCCTTCTTCTTTCCTTGTTTATTTAGGTTTTCCTTTGTGTCAGTGCATAGACTTAGGGGTCTAACTAACCTCTATTACCTACTTTATAAATTCTAATTATAGACACTTACTACTATATATATCAATAATTAAGTTACATATACCCTATAAATATTAAAACCCCAGTTTCTCTTATATATGTATCTACTTAGTATCCTAAACATTTTAAGATTATTGTTATATACAAAAACCTTCAATACTTAGACCTAATAATACCAAAAATCATACTAAATACACAATTTAACACTACTAAAAACAATCCTTTGAAACCCTAGATTTGTTCTAATCAACTAAAACCTAAACCATAACTAAAAGATTCATTTCCATAATGTAGTAATTAGTTGACTAAACTTTATACATTAAATTTAAACATAAATTAAAAATACTAATAATAAGTAATAAAATAAAAAACTATCTTACTCTAACTCTAAAAACAACTAAACCATAACTAAATCATTCTTATGTTAACTATAAATATAATTCAATCAATTAAAAATACCAATAAAATAAAATAAAAGTCAATCTAATTCAAAACCCTAAAATTATATTTATACACATATAAAATTAAAACAATTTAAAACTTTTACATTCAATCTAGTAATAATTTAATAATTTAGAGTATATTATTAATTTATTAGTTCACTAAACTTTATACATTAATATTTAAACATAAATTAAAAGTACTAATGAATAACAAAATAACCATCTGACTCTAACCTTAAAACAACCAAACCTTGACTAAAAAGCTTCCTTCTTATATTAATTATAAATTTAATTCAATTAATTATAAGTATTAATAAAATAAATAAAAAGTCAATCTAATTCAAACCCTACACTTACATTTATATATATATATATATATATATATATAATTAAAACACTATTAAAACTTTTACATTCAATCTTAATAATAATTTATGATATATTATTAATTTATTAATTAGTTGAATTTTTGTTTAAAAACTGTAAATTAGGTTTTTGGACGCAAACCTAGGTTAAATGTTAAAAAATCTTGCATCTTAATTATTATCAATTGACGATTAGTCTTGATGATAAATCCCAAATAGGATTAGAAAGGTGGATGACAAAAATGACACCAACAGTGAATTATCCAGCAAATAACTTCAAAACTTTTCACCACAGAAATCTGAAAACAGTGATATATAATTAAGTTAAAAATTGTTTCCCATATGTACTTTTAATATATATAAAATAAAGTAATAAAGATTATTTTAGAGATCAAAATATATATATATAATAAAGTAAAGATTATTTTAGAAACCAATTTTGATTTCATCAAAAATAGAATTGTTAATATGTTCAATATTTTCCAAAGCAACCTCCACTAGCTTATAAACGTCAAGCTTGCAAATAGTGGTCAGAATTTTGTGCCTTTGTTTTATTTATTTTTGAAGCCGAACTGACCATCCATAGTCAGGATTTATGCGTCCAAAAACTTGCAGAAAAATCACATGGCCAAAATGTTTCATTCAGAATCATAAAAATGAGGCCACCAATCACAACTATTCCTCTCCAATACAATAGTGGAGCATATACGTGATTAAAAAGCTTGAAAGGCACACAGTGACTAATTCATATCTCTGAGGATTGGTGAGCACACATCTATTTGCCCCTATACTCTTAATTTCATTCTCAATAGTGAAAAGTAGGCTAGTAAGCGGTATCCGAAAACCATAATTAGCATGACTGTTGCTTCCTTGATACCACCATCTAAAGGAATGCCCCGCAGAGATGAGGACGTTGCTATACTTTTACATCCGCTGGGACTTGAGCAATCATACAGCTGATCAGCATCATACTGAATTTTTAGTAGTATCTTATACGTATAGTAATTGAAAGACAGATACCTGATCCATTTGATGAACGGATGAACTCTCTGTGAATGAAAACATCAAACAGAAATTACATTCTGCTGCAAAACAGGTGCCACTTCATATGAACATGAAAAAATCATTATTCACAAATCACAGTTTACAAACAGATTTACCTGCACAAAGAAACCCCCAGCAAGCATAAATGCCATCATGGTAACAGAAGCCAGAGTTGTCGCCTTCTTGAGATCCATAAAGGCAGCCCCAATGGCCAGTCCAAGACCCTGAATCAACAGATTATATAAGTCATAATAACATAGAAAATCCTGTAAAAGTATTCAAAATAGCTTAGTTATTGATCCCCTAAATCATTATGGCAGTTCTACGAATAAGAACAACACTAATAAATAGCCTTCATAGCCTGGAAAAACACACACCTGAGAAGCAACAATGCTGAGGAATGTCGTAAGCATGGTGAGAAGAAAGGCTGTAACAGTCATGCGAAGGTGCGCCATGAAGTAAACAATAAGCAAAAATCCAATGGGAAGGAAGAGATCGAGGGGCAGATCACTTAAGATGCGAGCCATGAAATAAGCACTCAATCTGTACATGTCAACAGCTCGCTCCTTAGACAGCATTGCTCGCTCTTGAGGGAAAGTAAAAATTGCTGTAAAGACCGGGAAGAATCCCCAAAAAACTGCAATAAAAAATATCAACCCTATCTGCATTCAATCAATCATCAAACAACACCAAGTAGAGTTATAATTGGGGCTTTGTTACCAATCTCCCTAGTAAGTATAATTTAGGGAAATATTGTAAATTGTAAAGAAAATTTAAAAGATGTTTACTAAATAAGGAAATATGGTAAATTATAAGAAAATTTAAAACATGTTTGGAATTAATCAAAAGTTCAATAACATTACCAACCAACAAGTGAGCTAATCTCAAACATAATTATAATGTATATATTTTAATAATTATATAATATATAAGCTTAATTTTCTATCTTTTGGTTTTTTCAGGGGAGATTTGGATCTGCAGATATGAGTGGCTAAGTTTGTATAATCGAATGTCTTTGAGTATGAGTGGCTAAGTTTGTATAATCGAATGTCTTTGAGTTTTTTCAGCATGCTGAATCCCTTTATGCATTCAGAAATGCAATTTAAACAAATATATAATATATAAGCTTAATTTTTTATCTTTTGGTTTTTTCAAGGGAGATTTGGATCTGCAGATTTGAGTGGATAAGTATGTATAATCCAATGTCTTTGAGTTTTTCAGCATGTTGAATCCCTTTATGCATTAGGAAATGCAATTTAAACAAATATATAATATATAAGCTTCATTTTCTATCTTTTGGTTTTTTCTAGAGAAATTTGGATCCGCAGATTTGAGTGGATAAGTATGTATAATAGAAATGTCTTTGAGTTTTTCAGCATGCTGAATCCCTTTATACATTCAGAAATACAATTTAAACAACAAAATATAAAGAATTTGTTCAGATTTACATCTCTACTGATTGAGAGATTCCAAACTTTGATAGCAATAACAAGATCTAACCCCTAGAACATAATTATAATTATAATGTATATATTTTAATAATTATATCGTATATATATTAATAGAAACCAATTAATCAACCTAACCTGATCTTGAAGTCCTTTGGGAGTATCTATATTTGATTGCCACCAGAGCAACCCGAGAATAAGAGCTGTTAAGAAGACCTGTGCAATTCTCAGAAAACTCAAGTATTCGTGGCGTCTTTCTTTCAGACCACGGACAAACAAAATCGAGAACTGATCCCACCATGTAGCACCCCATTCACGTTTTGCAGATACTGATGATTTCAAATCATCGGTTACTTCATTCAGTGTGATCAGTTTTGCCTTTTCCATAGGTGCAACGTTGGTCTCATACGCTTCTATCAGATACTACTTTCAGTTGCGAAAGCAATTAGAAAAAAAATAGTGTTAATGCATTCATAATTGAGAAATTTGTAACACAAGGATTTATTCAAGTGCAAGAGATTCCAGCAGCTTGAACATACCTCAAGCACATCATGAGAAGATAGACTCCTTGGAAACTTATCGCCGTGATTATCCTCGGCTTCTGCATGAGACGTATTCTCCAATTCTGCAGGAACTGAGATATCATGAATGTTCCCATTTGCCAGATCAAGCAAGAAGTCAGCTGGATTCATAGCTAGAAAGGGGGAGAAACCAACAGATGAAAAATACTCCATTGCATCTGATGCTTTTCCGAAGTAGATCGAATGCCCTTCTCCCAGAAGTATCAGCTTATCAAATTTATGGAACAACCTACTCGATGGCTGATGAATTGTGCTCACAACTGTTCGGCCCGCCTGCAACAAGCTTGTAAGTTTTCAGTTTCGCCCCACTCATCATTTGACGGAAAAAGAAGATATATCTACCAAACCTGACCATTCATAAGGGGTTGCCATTTGTCATAAATCTTATTATTACCCTTGCTATGTCATGCAACATCTGAACAATTCGTAGTGCTGTGGTGGAATCCAGACCAGAAGTTGGTTCATCTAGAAATAATAGAGAAGGATCAATCAAAATTTCACATCCAATACAAACTCTCTTTCTTTCACCTCCAGAAATGCCCCTAACAAAGTTTCCTCCTATTATCGTATCCTGGCACCTGCGTACCAAACATATACTCAATTCTCCTCTCCAACTACAAAAATGTTCATTTTAATGTCACTCTCCTCATGCAACTATTTATATTCACACAGTCAAAAGAGGGAGGAGCAATGAGAAGAAGTTTAGATAGAAGTGTCATTCGGTTGCATCAAAATTCCCAATCCACTAATCATATGTTGGATAAATTTGCTATTGCAAAATAGTTAAAATTTTAGGTTTCACCTTTCAAGCCCTAGTTCACGAACCACCTCCTGAGCTCGCTGTTCCCTCTGATGCTTTGTTAATGTCCTGGGAAGTCTCAAAAGAGCAGTGTATGTTAGAGTCTCCCGAACTGTGAGATGAGGGAACAAAACGTCGTCCTGCGTGACAAATCCAATCCTGTAGACATAACACATGCTCAAGGTGAGCATTCCAAGTAAATCATAACAGAGACCCTTAGCTAAGGAAGAGTTGGGAGAAGTCAACCCAGAAAGGGCAGACTCGCAGTGCCTTATTCACTATTTACCCAAAGACATACCTATTCAAATGGGGTGGATATGGAGATTTATCCAAACAGCAATCTACGAGAAACTCACTCAATATATAAATCTTATTATGATTATGAAGGGGGTGGATAAAGAGATATATCAAAACAGCAATCAAATCTTATTATGAAGAAACCATCATGATTGTTAGAAGTTTAATCTATGCAAAGCTTACTACATATGGCAAAAAAACAGCATGGATAATGCAGGGACCATTCATATACCTTGTATCAAAACACCAATCTACGAGACAATATATAAATGTTAATGTGAGAAAGCCATCATGATTGTCAGAAGTTGAATCTATGCAAAGCTAACTATGTTTGGCCAAAAACCCATTCTAATGTTGAACATATCACGGAACATACAGGAGCTATTCATATAGTTTATACGAAAACAGCAACCCATGAAACACTCAATATATCAATCTTATTATAAAGAAACCACTATGATTGTCAGAACTTAACTCTATCCAAGGACAACTCCATATGGAAAAAAGTTAAAACCCATTCTAACATCGTGCTAACATCCAAGATGCAGAAGCCATCTATCGATATCCCATCTAGAAGCAAAACCCAATTTGTGACTTGTAACATGCAATTGATGAGTAAAAATGAGAAGAGTAAGTGACCTGCGTTTCAAGGCCTTTGAGTAAGGCTGATCATTGTAGGTGATGCTACCAGAGACATTCTGTTGGATTCTTCCACCTAACAGATTAATAAGCGTAGTTTTTCCACTACCTGAAGGGCCCATCATAGCCAGCATTTCTCCAGGGGCTATAGAACCACTGACACCATATAGGATATCTTTCTCAAAGAATATCGGTTCAGTCCAGGAGCTCGTCAATATGCTAGTGGGTTTGCCTTGCAAAATTACCTTGTATTGAACTTCGAGGAACTGCTCCATGCAGGAAAATTAGCATCATCTCTCTTGTAACCATACAGTGGATAAAAATATATAATCAGCCATACTGCTAAAACAGGCAGAATTAACATTTTTTTTCAATGAATCCATACCTTCAAACAAATTGGCAAAGGAGGATCTCTTTGTGGTAATTCACTATCTAGATTTACTGTCATTTCAACGTCCTTGGACTCAGTTTCTTTCTTCTTTAGGGCCACGCTTGCATGCAACCTTGCTTCTTGCACTGCATAGTGGTGCATAACAACTATCAGGAATCGGTTGCAAGTTGAAGATTTAGTCACTTGTGGAAGAGTCGTTAAGCAAGAAATTAAATTACATATTTTTTAATATCTTCGTTTAGAATTTACAAGTTGTTGACTTACAGTCATTGATGAGTCCCGAGTCTCCAGCTGGAGCCACAACCGGTCCTGCTATTGAAAATGATAAGCCATGACTGGTGGCACTTGAAGCTCTGCTCAAAGCCACTTCTTCGAAAAATGCATTTGTCAGTTCATCTTCTATCCGCAGTTGCCCACTTTTCCACTTGGGTATGTGTCCACTGACTCTGGGCGATTGCATCTTCCGACCCAAGGGAGGCTTTCTCGCACCTGGAGTAGTGGGAACAGTAGTGTTGTCAATGTTGTCTGAGATAGTTCTACCTAGGCTGGCTAGACTGGATTTTCTCGTTACCAAAACCTCTTTAGTGGCTTGATCCACCAACAGCTCCGAGGTAGATCTTCCAATCGCAGTTCTTTTGGCTGGAGTTAGTACTTCCTTTGCAACTTCTTCCATTTGGTCTGAAATTGTTCTTACGATGCTGCTAGACTTCCCTTTTGGTGTTTCTTCCATTTTTCAGAGCCTGATCCTGAATACTTATAACAGGTTTACACTATATAAGCAAAAATCCTTCCATTAACCAAAAATTCCACTTCTCATAGTGAAAATTCTAAAATGTAAAAATCCATCTCAAAGCAGAGATATAAATAGGTTTACCACTATGGTCAAGTGCCACTTTTCCACTTGGGATAACCTATACTGAAGTTTGTACCTATAATAGTAGGTAAATTGAGATCAAAATTATCTAAAAAAATTCATAATATGTGTATTTATAATAAAGTAGAAGATAAAAACTATTTTCTTTTGAAGTATTCACACAATTTATATGATTACGTTTCAATTTCATAATAAAGTATGATATAAAAACTATTTTCTTTTAAACTATTCACACAATTTATATGATTACGTTTCAATTTCAAGACATTTGTAACACCATTAATATTTGTAATGTGTATTCATGAAAATCAAAGTGAATCTGTTAATTTTATTTCTCTTATTTCCAAGTTATTTGATTTTAGAAGAAACATAATAAAACAAATTAAATTTTCTATAAAAAAAATTGTAATATTTATAATTTTAACAAATTATAATAATAAAATAAATTCTCTAAAAAAAATTGTAATATTTATAATTTTAACAAATTACTAAATAAAAAACATTTTTTTATAAAAAAGTATACACAGAACTTATACTAAGATCACATCTTAATCTCCAAATATTTGTGTAATGAAACTGATATATGTGTGTTAACCAAACTTGGTCATCTTATTTAGCTTATTTCCAAATTATTAGATCTTAGAAGCAACAAGATAGAATAAATTCTCTCAAGAAAAATTTGTAATGTGTGTAGTTCTAACAAATTAAAAGATATAAAAAATAGAAAAAATTCCTAAATTGTGAGCACAATTTATACGAAGAACACATCTCATTCTCAAAGCAAGCATTTGTAATGTCATTCATTTTTAATGTGTTAACTCATAAAAAACAAAGTGAATTTGGTAAATTTGTAATGTCATTCATTTTTAATGTGTTAACTCATAAAAAACAAAGTGAATTTGGTAATGTTATTGTTAAGATATTGATTTTAGAAGTAAGATAATAAAACAAAATAATAAACTTTTCTTTATTAAAGTAAGATAAACCAATATTAAAGGAAATTTGTAAAATGAAGTCTTATGTTCGATTCTCACCCGGATTTACTCGTGCCCCATTCTTGTTGGTTGGGTGGTTGTAATGGGGTTACGTGTCATGCGAATACGAGAACCGTCAATTGCCAATTCCCCCAATACAAAAAAAAAATTGTAATGTGTTGATCCATAAAAACCAAAGTAAACTCAATAATCTTATTTCAAAGTGAACTTAATAATCTTATTAAATAATAAACTTTTCTTTATTAAAATAAGATAAACCAATATTAGTAACATCACTAATATTTTATTTGTAATGTATTGATCCATGAAAACCAAAGTTCATGAACTTGGTAATCTTATTTCAAAGTGAACTTGGTAATCTTATTTCCAAGTTATTTTATTTTAGAAGCAACATAATAAAACAAACTCTCTTGAGAAAAATTTATAATTGTAACAAATTACAAGAGTTATAATATTTTCTCTTTTCTCTTAAAGTGTGTACACAACCTTTACTAAATCACATCTTATTTTCTAAACATTTGTAATACAAATTATGTGTGTTAACTCATGAAAACCAAAGTAAATTTAATTATCTTATTTCTCTTATTTTCAAGCATAGTAAATTTAATCATCTTATTTCTCTTATTTTCAAGCATAGTAAATTTAATCATCTTATTTTTCTTATTTCCAAGCATTCAATCTTTAAAAGCAACATGATAAAACTATTATTTATTTGCAGAAAAAATTGTAATTCTAACAAAAAAAAATATTTAAAAAATAAAAATAAAAAATGTTTTAAATGTGAACACAACTGATACTAAGAACACATGATAAAACAATTATTTGCAGAAAAAATTGTAATATTTGTAATTCTAACAAAATAAAATATTTAAAAATAAAAATAAAAAATCTCTTAAAATGTGAACACAATCGATACTAAAAACATATGATAAAACAATTATTTAGAGAAAAATTTGTAATATTTGTAATTCTAACAAAATAAAATATTTAAAAATAAAAATAAAAAATTTCTTAGAATGTGAACTCAACTGATACTAAGAACACATTTCATGGTCAAAGCCAATGTTTACAATATCACTGATATTTATAATATGTTAATCCATGAAAACCAAAGTAAACTTGGTAATTTTATTGTTGTTGTTAAGATATTAATCTGATATTTATAATATGTTAACCCATGAAAACCAAAATAAACTTGGTAATCTTATTGTTGTTGTTAAGATATTAATTTTAAAAACAAAATAATAAATTTATCTTTGTTAAATTAAGATAAATCAATATGGAGTAGTCTAAATATTTTAAGTTTTTAACCTTTGGTAATAAAGCAATTATAACAGGAATCCAACAACACAAATGTTGGACAAATCACATTTTTACATTTCTTAAATTCCATTTTTGAATGCATAAATAAATTCAGCACCCAAATATGTGATCTCAACCACCAAATATGTGATCTCAACCACTAAAATCTACAATTTTCTGAATTTCTAATCAAATTTTTAACAAAACTCTTCAATTAAAAAAAAAAAAAATTTAAATCAATAAATTGTCAAACCAATATTAGTATCAAAAAATTGTAATGGTAATCATACTCATCATCAACACAACTATGAAGGTGTTTTATCGAATGAAAACTCTGCAACTTGAACGCTTGCACTTGAAATTTTGGTTAATGCAGCTCTGACTTCTCTCAGTGAGATTAACCAAAATTCATTCGAGGTGCACAGTCGCAAGTTGCTTCGTGTTCACACCAATAGGCTTACTTACCTCTCCCTTTGGAGCAGAATTTTCACGCTATTTAAGAATAATTAATATGGAACAGAATTTTCACACTTTTTAAGAATGAATGAGACAAGCGCTTTGTGCGTGGAGTATAGAGACATTTGTCTTCTGGGTGCTCGCCTTTCATTTCCAGTTCGTGGGTTTTCACTGTTCCTGTTGACTACCAGCATATACTAAGCTACTACATTTTATTTCCACTGCGTGGGTTTTTATTGTTCTACCAGATTACACCAATCACGTTTAATGTGGTTGTACTCGAGAAGTTCACCCAAGATTCTATGCCCATGCGCATTGTTTTCTCAATCGATATTATTCTCTGTAAGAACTTTTCTGTAAGAACTTTATCGTTATAATTGTGTGATAAAATCTATATTGCCTGTGGAGTATCTAAAAGTAGCAGATTCTCATCCTTCTGCTTTCCAATTGTCAAGAGCTGAGAGCACCTGCTCAAAAGTAACCTTGCATGTCGTTGTAATGTATACTTGTCACATGCCCCCAAAACCCCACCGTCACCGTCCACTACTTCTACCAAATACATTGAGGAAACTGCACAAACCATTATTAACATCCATCGTTCAAATTCGGCCATATGTCGACGCTTCAAAGGGTTTTGAAAATGAAAATTACTGGAGGAATAGAGATCCATCCGATGGTATTGGTGTGGCGGGGCTCCAAGATCTGAACTTATCCGTGATATGCCAACTGCAGAGTCAATGCAACTTACCAATTTACATCTGTCGCTTTATTTTTCTGTACAACTACAAGTCTCCTTCGTCAACCATGAAAAAATATTTAATGGGTGGAAAGAATTGTCGTATATCCTGCGCTTCTCACTTTATTCATCATTTCAATTTCAATTAAAAATCAGCTATGGCACCTCTCACTTTATTCATCATTTCACTTTCACTTAAAAGTCAGCTCTGGCATAATTTCCTTCTGGTACAAAGATGGGTTTTCTTTTCAAATAATTGCATGCTGCTTATAATTGCGTTGAAGTCAGGAAATTTAGATTTTATTTAAAAATCATAAAAAACTTCAATCGAGTTTTTTTTGAATAATTCCATTTGGAGGTTCAATCTCCCCAAGTTTGATCTACACCCCAAGGCTGTCACTGAGAGGTACCTGGTGGCAGCCACTGAGAGGTTCATGACTGTTGTTACCCATCAATGTCATCATTAGTGGACCAAACACTATGACATCAGTGTCATTATTAGTGGACCAAACACTATGACATCAGTGTCATTATTAGTGGACCAAACACTATGACAGCCACTTGGGGGTTCATCACATTTGTACCCAGTGGTTCATTACATTGTACCCATCACCATGTCATATAAGTGGACCGAACAGCCAGTAACAGCATGAATGCTACAGGCCCAGGCGCCCAGAAGGTAAGAACCAGCTGAACTCTTGGAGGAACCCTTCGATGACCTATTTATAGACTCAAGCACTGAAATCTGAAACCGGCAAAGTGGAAATGAAATGAGGAACACAGAAGAAAGAAGGAAATGAAAATGAAATATGGAAACCCAAAAGATCAAAGGCAACCCAAGAGCCAAACTGCTTCATTTTAAATTTGTGATGGACTTTTCCCCTCGATTCGAATGAATCACCACCTCTCGCCAATCTCAGCCAATCATATTTAAACATCAGCGAATACCTAAATCTGGCCATTCTCATCTATTCATATTTAAATATTCGTCAATTTCAAAAAAAAATTGTCAAAATTATTGGAGATGGGCACAATTAATCACCTTTTAATCTAAAATTTTAATCTGATGGCTAACAATTAAAGATGCTGGCATATTCTTAGTTATCCTCCCAAATCAATGAATGTGATTTACTCTTCATAACTTCCTTGTATTTTTGAATGCATCATTTAACTGTTTACTTTTTAACATTTACCTAATCATATTAAGAAATTACTATACCATGATATGATTGCCACATTTAACTGATTAACCTTTAGAATTACCACATTTGAAATTAACTTTTAGATTTCCTCGGCTCTCGTTTCAGGAAAAAGCTTTGGCATTGCTTTTCGGCGTTCACCAACCACTTTGCGAAGTATTAATAATATATAAAAAAATTTACATCAACAATAAAGATCGAAGTCTGAACAGGGAGGAATCAGATCTAAAATTGACTCCATAATCAAAAGTAAATTTCAATACGGAAATAGTGATCAAGAAGCACTATTCCAGCAAAGATTTCATCCTCTTTTTTTAATTTTATTTTTTTTTAAAGAAATTTATAGTTAAACTAAGTAAGTAGAGAATTCTACTTAAACTAAGAGACACGTTCACATATACATCATTCAAGGGTCAAAATTGGGAGATGTTCACATATACATCATTCGAATATTATTTAATCATTCAAGGGTCAAATTTCTACTTAGGAGATGTTCATATATACATCATTCAATAATATCATTTAAGCAATGTAAAATTGTGATTTAATCAATAATATTATTTAATGTAAAATTATAATTTAATCAATTATAATTATATTATATTGTGACTTAAGAATTGTAAAAAAATTAAAACCATAAAATATTAAAACTACTTTGATAGCTTACTTTTACACGTTCAAGAACATAAAAAAAAGGTTTATTAGTTAGGCAATAACCTATATCATATCGAGGGATTTAAAACTACTCAAAAGTTGAGTTGAACATTATATAACTTCATTATAAAGGAGTAACCTCTATTTTAATATATTTATGTATATAAATAATTGAAGGTGTATTTTAAGTTACTTATAGACAAGGATAAATGTATTTTTAAAGATAGAGAAAGAAGTTGTTAGTTCATAATGTGCATGCATATAGCATGCTTCTTAATGGTGACAATGGTGTTTGTTTTAGTTAGTTTTAGTGTTTTTATGCACATACATCAATTAAGTTTACATAGTTGTTAGCTTTTCCTTGCTTTAAGAAGATATTTGTGGCCAACCATTGCATGGCTTTCTTTCCTCAATCTTCCCCTATTTGTATTTTTTTGACATTCGTTTTTTGGTGAGATCTTTCCTCAATCTTCCCCTATTTGTATTCTTTTGACCTTCGTCCTTTGGTGAGATCCGATAAATGGCAATACCTTATACACATCTACACTTTTCCCATCCACATCTACACTTTTCCATCTTGATCTTCAAATTTTCTCTTTAGACTCTAAAGTTTGGATGGTAGCCAAACCATAGAGCTTGGTTCAGTAGCCAAATTTCACATGGTATCAAAGCCTAAGATAATCTAAGTGAAAGTTTCAATGGAAGGTGAAATTGAATTCTCAGGAAGGGGAGAGAAGGGGAGAGGGGATTTGCATTGACTTGATTTGTTGGTGTACAACATCCTAATGGATAGGCAGGGGAGAGGGGATTTCCATTGACTTGATTTGTTGGTGTACAATATCTTGATGGATTTGCATGCATGAGTTAGGATCAATTTCGTGCCCTAAAATGTCACATTTCTTCAACCAATGAAGGCTCTATCTTGCAACATATTCATCGTTATGTAATATGAACACAAATATATAGAAATAGATATAAATAAATAGTAATTAAATTATAATAATTAATACATCATAAATGAAAAGACGTGTCTTATCTAAAGGACGTGTCTATTCATGAAAGGGCACCCCCTGCGAGGGTATATAAATTTACTCTCATTCTCATTTTAATCATCTCATATCTCATAATAACAAAGTTACCGATTAACGAGAATGTGACCTCAAAACGAGAACTTTAGCCCTTAAAACCTATATTTTTGCATAAAAAACATGAAAAATGACATGTCTATTCATGAAAGGGCACCCCCTGCGAGGGTATATAAATGGACCCTCATTCTCATTTTAATCATCTCATATCTCATAATAACAAAGTTACTGATTAACGAGAATGTGACCTCAAAACGAGAACTTTAGCCCTTAAAACCTATATTTTTGCATAAAAAACAAAAAAATCAACCCCTGAATCAAAAAGTGATGCTACTGGTATTTTTTCTAACGTGAGTTAAAATTACAACATTTTTCAAGCATGGCCTTAAAACTCAAATAGTTTGTTTCTAAACGTTAAAATTATGGTCCATTACAACCTAATTGAAAATGTAACCTTGACAATTGAAAATGTAACTTTGACAATAGATGCTTATGCCAAAAAAATAAAAATTACATTAAAAAAATAAAAATAAAAACATTAAAAAATATGGAAAAAAAAATTAAAAAAAAAATGAAAAAAATATAAAATTAAAAAAAAACAACAATTTTATAATATATAGAGATGATTGAAAAAAAAAAAATTCAAATAAATATTAAAAAAAATCTAAAATAAAAACATATTAAAAAATTATTAAAAATAAAAATATAACATATATAATTTAAAAACAATTATAAAAACTATTTATAATTAAAACCAAACAAAATTTAATTCAAATTAAAAACAAAAATTAAAAAATTAGAAACAATTTAAAAATAAAAAACAAAACAAAATTTAATTAAATTTAACAAATAAATTAATTAATTAAAACAATTATAAACTAAACCATTAAAATTAAAAAACAAAATTTAAAACTATTCCAAAAATAATAATAATAATGTGGCAGGGGCGATGCTCGGCCCCAAGCCCTCCCAACTTTCTCTATATATATTAAATATTTGAATTTTAATTTTTAATCTTTTTTAAAGTTTTTTATATAAATTTTAAATCCCTCCCAACTCTCTCTATATATATATATAAATTTTAATTTTTAATCTTTTTAAAGTTTTTTATATAAATTTTAAATTATTTATATTTTATGTTATTTTTTTAAGTTTTCTTATATA
>SNQJ01S0008093.1:50773-77049 GCA_010110895.2 Picea sitchensis
AATCCAACCATGTTAAGGGTTGGTGTGGCTCAGGCCGGGTGCGATCCCCGGGTGATTTTGATGGCTTAGATGCCCCTGAGTCGCGGTTTCTCAAGCCACAGGTTAATCGCAGGTCCTGCACAAATTAACAAACAAAAAAAAAAGATAAAAGGATTATCAAAGCAAAAGATGAGAAAGTAAAAGTTCGAGAAGTTTTCAAGGAAGTTTGAAGTTATTGAAGAATTTTTATAAAGGTGTTATTTAATCCTTAAGGAAAAGTAAGTAATGATATATAGAAAAGTAAGTAATGATATATACGATTTATAATCAAGTATTATTTATCATAAAATATCAATCAAAGTCAAAATGGATTTTCTAATAAATTGAAGGAAGGAAGATTTTTTTTATGAAGGTAGTTGCACTTCATGCTTCGAATTATTTACATTAAAGGAAAGTATTCAAGGAAAAAAGGTTAATGTCGCCATCGACATGACCCATAGTGAAAATTACATTAAAATTAATTTGGAAAATCAATTATTGATTCCAAATCCTAATATAATTGAAATGGAATATATTTTTCGCCCGAAACTATATGAAATTAAGGAGTTACAAGTGACAATTGATGAATATGAATGTATATCTTAATTCAATGTTACAACTATGTACAAAAAAGAAATTGGCATCATTCTCGGGTTACCTTGGGTTGAAAATCTAAGTACCTTCATCTAAAACATGGAGAAAAAATTTGTGGCATTCCCCTATAAGAAAAAGTAATACCTTCATCAAAAGACTTTAAAGATATCTCGAAGGTGATCCTTCAAGAAAATCAAAATCAATATCAAGAATGCAAAAAGAATTTGACTAAGTTATCATGGAAAAAAATGAAGAATTTTTCCGCTTAAAAGACCAAAGTCAAAAATCACTCTCATCGATTGAGAAGTTAAAAAGTGATAAGAAGTCGCCACATAACAAGTTAGAGCAACTTATCAACAAGGAATCATTGGTTGATAAAGAGACAATCATTGAACCTACGAAACTAGAGAAGTCTACATATGTAAAAATCTCAATTGTGGATAAAGGAATTAATACAGACCCAACCAACCTTACGACTCAAAAGGATGCAAATCCAGTTTATGTAAAGAGGTCTTCAAATGTCGAAGTAGATACAAGCCAAGGGTATGAAGAAGACACAATTCTAAAAGTTAATCAAGAAAAAAGCTACAAGTATAAGAAGTAAAGATCAAGTTGCAAGGATGTCTTATCGACATCCTAATCACAAATGTTCATACTTCAACCAATCAATGTATCAACATAAACAAATGATCAATATTCCAAAGAATATTAATTCCACTGCAAGTGGTGCTCAAAGTAGAAGCTATCATAGAAGTCTAAATACATCAAGTTTTTTCCAAGAACCCTATAAAACCACAGTTTCATAGAAGATCAAATTAGGGTGGGAAGACAATTCTACTCCATGCTTAAAAGATCCTATTGTCTCAAGTCCTCAATGATCACTAACTCAAGAATGAAGAATCAGGAGACAATATTACAAGCAAGAGCAAGAGATAAGTCTTCCTTAAGTATACTTTGAGTATACTTTGAGGACAAAGCATTTTTAAGGGGAAGACAAAGTTATGAACACAAATATATAAAAATAGAAATAAATAAATAATAATTAATACATCATAAATGAAAAGACGTGTCTTATCTAAAGGACATGTCTATTAATGAAAGGGCACCCCCTGCGAGGGTATATAAACGGGCCCTCATTCTCATTGTGATCATCTCGTATCTCATATTATCTTATTTATTCTCATATACATTTATATTATGTATTATCCTTATGGATAATTTATATTCCAAGTATTTTGCATATTTACATAGTGAACCGGGTTGGTTCACCACATTCATGGTCTAAGTTGCGCCCTTTTGTTGAGTTGTAGAATGCTCTGTTCAACAACTCTTTGTGGCTTTAACACATACAAATCATTAGTCTACTACAGATCACTTATAGCTACTAAAAATATGAAACTTAGAACTATGTTCTACAACAACACGAATTCTAAAAGCAATGGATCAAAGGAGGGTTCCCTCTCTTACACCATTCAATTACATGAGTGAAAATCAAAGGCACAAATCCTTTTGAGGAGCAAAGTTTTATATAGAATCATTATGAGAATTAAAGTTGAATCCACAACTAATCTTGAAAAACCAAAATGGTTTAACATGTGTGATGAAGCATATGGATTACTATGTCTCTCTATTACTCCCCACCTTCTCTTACACATTGAATCTGCAAAATCACCCAATGAACTCTAAAACACACTAGAAGGACTCTTTAGGAAGCAGGATATATTGAGAGGTCATCAATTGGAGAATGAGCTCATTAGTTTGAGCCCGAGCAACTTTGACACCATCCAAGATTTCTTCACCAATTTTAAATAACTGAGGTTGCAACTCAAGCTGTGTGGAATTGAGGAGGATGAAAAGCTTGTTTTTTCCATTCTTCCAAAACTTGGTCCAGACTATATTTTTGTTTCCACCTTCCATGCTACCTCACACTTGGAAAATTCTAACTCTTGACAATTTTGATGTATGACTGAGAAAGGAGCAAGATAAACTTGGTCACGTGGACACCTTAAAGACTTCAAAGGCTCATGTCCTTGCTACAAATAAGGGCACAAAGGATTCAAAGGCATTTAGCAACATGTAGAAACAAAAGAACAAAGAAAAGAAACATAAGGCACATAAATCTAAATCTACTCATGAGACTTCCTATTCAAAGGTTGAAAAGCCCAAGTCTGAAAAGGTCAAGTGTGCCTATTACAATATTCGTAGTCTAAATGTTCTACGTTTTGGTCATTTTCCGGTGAATTTTTCTGTTTAATTTTGCTCGAAATCTAGTGGGAAAGTGTTGGATCTACAGATTTGAGGAGCTAAATCTGTATAATCCGAGTGCCCCATGGGTTTTTCAACACGTTGAATCCATTTATGTATTCAAAAATTCAATTTAAACAACAAAAAATTATGATTTCATCTAGGTTTTATGTCGCCTGGGCATGATGAACAAAGGTGCATGAAGTAGATTGCTCATCTTACTCATCTTCTTGAGAAGAATAATAAGTTCTCTAATTCTGTCAATCAGAATTCATTGGTTGAGTAGTCCTTTTAAGGCACAAGAAAATGAGAGAAAGGACCAGCCCCATGCACTTGTAGAAGTGGCATCTACACCATCTTCTTGTGTGGTGTTTTTTATTAGTAAACTGGAAAATGCAAAGAAAAAATAATAGAATTTAACTAGATTAATTGCAAAATTGGAAAATTACAACAACAATAGGTAGTAAAAGAACCAGAATACCTTAAAATGTTACACCTTTATTGATGAGAGTAATGTTCACTTGTCTCTTTGAGGGGGAAACCTCCAATGAAAAGAGCTCGAATTACAATATGCTTCACAAGAAATCTCATTACATTGTTTTTACTTATTTATATAGTTTTATCTACCTTCTAGGAACATTCTAGAGAAGGAATTTTATAGTAAGCAAAACCTTCTAGTAAACCTTCTTACAATTATTGCTTTGACACTTCAAGATGGACCTTATTTAACCTTCTAGTAAACCTTCTTACAATTATTGCTTTCACACTTCAACATGGACCTTACTTACTATAGATGAATTCCATACATAGCAAACTATCTATCTACTTAAGGGGGTGGGGTAGTACCCTATCATTCCCTCCCCCTTAAAAAATAGCATTGTCTTCAAGGTTGGAGATGAGGAAATTGTTGAAGGATCTCTACTGGTTCCCATGTGGCATCCTCAAACAATGTATCCTTCCACTGTATCAGAACCTCTTGGATAGTGCGCTAATGGAGACAATGCTTTCTTTTGTCAAGGACAATCTCTAGCTACAACCAAATGGAGCCTTCGTCATCCAATTCTAGAAGGCTAGTTTGAATACAACAATTACATCCAACCACTTTCTTTAAGCAAGACACATGAAATATTTGATGAATTTTAGAGTGGCTCGAAAGTTCCGATTTGTAATCCATTGGCCCATTATGTTCAAGGTCCCTTATAGGGGCCATAAAACTTGGTTACAAGATTTTAGTGGAAATTGTCTTTGAGGGAGGTCTTATTATAAGGCTGCAGATGAAGGAACGTCTGACCCCCTGCTTAAAAATGCCATTTGCAACGATGATGATCAACCTGTTGTTTCATCCTATTATGAGCCATGACCAAATTATCCTTGAGAGTGCGTAGAATGTCGGTATGAGCTATGAGGGGTTTGTCTACCTCCTGCACCTTAGAGGGTTTTGTTATACCTCTTATAAGTAAGATAATATTGATCAGGGTTGTTGGCCATAGACAACCTCAAAGGGAGTCATTTGACTGGTACCATGATAAGTTGTATTGTACCACCATTCTACTAGAGGTAACCACATTGGGATTGTTGTGCTGAAGTAAAGCATCTCAAATATGCTTCTAGGAATTTGTTGAAAACTTCAATCTGGCCATCAATCTAGGGGTGATAGGTTGTTCTACAATTCAATTGAGTGGCCTAGAGCCAAAACAACTCTTGCCAAAAATTTCTAGTGAAAGTAGGGTATTGATATGTCACAATATATTGCAACATACCACGGAGTTTGAAGATATTATCCATGAATACTTGAGCAACCATGGAGGCTTTTAAAGGGGTCTTGTAGAGCATAAAAATGAGCATATTTGGAGAGGCGATCAACCACAACCACAACCACGATGATGGATTTATTGCTAGATTTGGGTAAACCCATACTGAGGTCCATAGAAATGTCAGTCCATACAGTTGGCAGAATGGCTAAAGATTGTAGTTCACCTGGAGATTTCATTGTTTCTCCTTTGTGTTGTTGGAAAAGGTCACCTTTTTCCACAAAGGTGTAAATGTCGTCCATTCCTACCCCTAAAAAAAATAACGTTTGATCCTTTCATATGCTTTATGAAACCCTAAATGACCTGCTATTAGAGAGGCATGGAGTTCAGAAAACACCGTGGATTTAAAGGATGACTACTTGTTCAAATAAAGAAATCCTTTATAATGAAGATTGTCATTTTTCCAAGTCTATCATTGATATGCATGGGGTTCCATTTGAAGTTGTTATATCAAGCAAGCAATCTTCAGATCTGTTAACCAGTCTTTGTGGATGCCATTCACCCAGTCTAGTACTATGAAGGAAAGTGGAAAAAGGGACCTATCCTCTTCATACTTTCGAGAGAGCATATGCTACCACATTCTCCTTACCCTTCTTATAAATTATCTCGTACTCATATCCCAACATTTTGGTGACCCATTTTTGTTGCTCTGGAGATGAGATCCTTTGCACCAAGAAGTATTTCAAGCTGTGATGATTTATTTTAATATGGAAATGTTTCTCGAACAAGTATGGATGTCAAATATACATAACATGAAGTATGAATATCATTTATTTTTCATAAGTCGATTTTCCCAAGTGCCTCTCCCAGAGTTGTTCATTGGTAAATGCCAATGGGTGTCCCTCTTGCATGAGTACTGCTCCAATGCCTTTACCAAAGGTGTCACATTCTAAGACAAAGGTCTTAGTGAAGTTTGGCAAAGCAAGCATTGGGGTTGTATACATAACGTTCTTCAAATCCTACCTATTCTGCAACGTCATTACAACTGAAAGCATTTTTTTTAAGGAAGGTTGTTAAATGAGCTGCAATCTTACCATAACCCCTTATGAATTTTCATTGGTAACTAGTTAGAAAAAAAAATCCTCTTAAAGTTTTAAGAGTTTTGGGATGTGTCCAATCCGTCATTTCTTCAATTTTCTTCTAATCTACATGTACACCATCATAACTAACAATATGATCCAAATATTCCACTTCAAAGACACCAAAGGCACATTTGGACCTCTTGAGAAAGAGTTGATAATTAGCAAGATTCGTGATTTCTTCAATTTTCTTCTAATCTACATGTACACCATCATGACTAACAATATGATCTAAATATTCCACTTCAAAGACACCAAAGGCACATTTGGACCTCTTGAGAAAGAGTTGATAATTAGCAAGTAGTTGTAAGACCTGATCCACATGGGTGACATGGGCATGTCAAATTTTATTATAGATCAAGATGTCATCAAAAAAGACAAGGACAAAATGATGCAGAAAGGGTTGAAACACTATTCATGAGACTTTGGAAGGTGGAAGGTGCATTACAAAAGCCAAAGGGCATCAACCAAAAACTCACAATAGCTTTCATGAGTGTGAAAAGACATGTTAGAAATATTTGTCTCCTTCATGCGAATTTTGTGATAGCCCAAGCAAAGATCAAGTTTGGTGAAGAATTGAGAGTATTTGAGTTCATCCGAAAGGTCGTCAATGACTGGAATAAGGAACTTATCATTTATTGTTATTTTGTTGAGATCTCAAAAGTCAAGACACATGTGCTAAGTTCCTTATTTCTTTAGGACCATGACAACTAGTGAAGGATAAGGGATGGTACTAGGGAGGGGTGACACCAACAACTAGCAACTCTTAAACTATCCTTTCGATTTCACTTTTTTGGGCAAATGGATGGTGATATGAGCGTACATTGGGTGGGAGGCTACTTATATCATAGATGATTTTAGGGGCTAAATTTTGCAAATGGAATAATTTTCCATGGTTTTTCCCAAAAAAGATTTGCCAAATTCCATTTTTTCTAAAAATGATTCGCACAAAATTCCATAGAATAAAATTATTTTACCTTAAAAATCGAAAAAATTTAATAGAAACTATATAAAATCCTTATAAATTTAAATATTTCTACAAAACTATAGCTAACCATTTTAAATTTTGCATATTAAGGACTAGTAAGATTAGCCCAGGTTTCTAAATTTTAATATAATTTTCCATTATCCCTGCTTGGTATCAACAAAATAGAATCTTCATGCTCACCTCTAAAGGTTGGTAGGCCCTGGGGAGTTTCAAAGACTGAGTCTTGTTTGGCCAAGACTAATTGCATGTCAAGATGGATGGATTGAGAAGGTGTCTCAAAAACTTGAATGGCATGGAATTGAGCCGCAATGCTTGAATGCTCTTTTTTAAGAAGGTTTTCCATACGATGGGAGTTGATGATCTCAAAACCAGTTGTGATTCCTTTGAACATGTAGCGATGCCCCTCCTACTGGAAACTCATGTATAGTTGACGAAAATCCATGATGATGGGACCTAATGTCCTTGACCATTCAACACCCAAGACAATGTCACAACCACCCATTTCAATAGCAAACATGTGGGTTTTCAAGGAATAATCACCCATTTGAAGGAAAACAATTTCACAACAACCATTGCATTTCATGGAGCCACCATTAAAAATAATGATCTAGAAGTTGTTCACAACATGGATGAAACAATGTGTTTCTTGAGCTACACGTCGATGAATGAAGTTATGGGTGTTACCGTTGTTAATTAAGATAATGACTTTGTGATGTTTGATGTAACCAATCAATTTGAGGGTTTGGGGAGAAAAAATACCCGTCAAGGCATGCAGGGAGATCTATGGTTCCACATCCTATATGGAGCAAAGGGGGGAATATGATCAATGGGTGAAGAAATATTCTATTGATGTAGAGCTTCAACTTCATCATCTGAAATATCCTCTGAAAAGGCCATAAAGAGTTTTTTCTCCTTATTTATTCCCACAAAAATATTTTTCATCACAGTTGTAGCATAGACCTTTAAGTATGCATTCCACAATTTCAACAGACATTAACTTGTGAATCTTGATAGATGGGGAGGACCAAGAGGGATTGGTCTGGGGGAGATAGTGGGATGGGAACGAAAAATAAATGGTATCTTTTTAATTTGAGCATTTACCACCTTTTGGGGTTCCTAGGATCTTTAGAGGCTTCCAACGAAGTAGTAGGATGATCCAATAAGACTTGTGCACGTATCTCTTCTTTCAAACCAATGATAAAGCATTCCCCAAAAAAAGTATCAAACATGTCGTTAGTGCGGATGGTGAGTTGCTCAAAAGCAAGATGAACTCTTCAATTGTACCAAAGTATTTAAGGTTGGTCATTCATCCCAAATAATGAGTGTCAATTTCAAAGAATTCATAGAGGTTTGAGACAAATTGTGTCCAAGAAATATAACCCTAGTGAGAGTTCTTATGCCATTTCCAACGGTTAGAACCTAAATATAAGACATCCGCACAAAGTTTCATTAAGTCATTTGTGATTCCATGCAAGGAAAAATAATGTTCCATCTAAGTATCCACCATGTGGGTCTAATCCATCAAATTTGTTAAGATCCACTTTAGGTAGGCAGTGCCACATGGGTCACAAAAAAGTGGGGTAGAGTGAGGCCCCATGGGATTGGATGATTCATCTCCTTCCTTTCAGGCTACCACTAATAACTAATGGATTGAGTTTGCATCACTATGAATTTGGACCACTGGTTTGGGAATGGACTCCAATTTAGCGACCTTATTATTGATGTCATCAAGATTTCATTAGGTAGAGTGGTTGTGGTCTATTTTGTGTTGCAACTCATCACACTTAGTTTCAAGGAGGAGAGTCTTGTGGCTAGGTCTACGCCTCGAGTAGCCATAGATATGTGAGTCCACAAAAAAAGGTTACTAGAGAGTAATACCAAGGTGATCAACACCATGTTATGGGTTTGTTGGGATAGGTGCCTAGTAATGAGGAGAGCAAGTCCACCAAAAATGTTTACTGGAGAGTGGTAAACATGATGATCATCTTGACTTGAGGATTTTTTTGAGATAGGTCTCAAATAAGGGTGCAGGCAGGACCCATTTTTTTTTATTTTTTAACTCGTGGAGTTATACTCCCACCTGAGTAATATTACACTAATAGAATTATCAATATAGTCATTTATGTAGGAATTTTGTGGACTGGTAGCAGGAAGAAAAGTTTCCAATGATAGGGTTTAAAGTTGTAGAATGCACAAATTCTCAATACAGTCATTTATGTAGGAATTTCATGGACTAACAAAGGGGAATAGGTTTTTGAGGGTCCTAGGGCCAAGAGAGTGTTAGGTGCTATAGCCCTCTAATATACATGCGGGGTCCAACAATATTACTCAATCCAATTTCTCAAGGCACTAACAAAGGAAGATCAATTGTACCCTTAACCATAATACAACCATCTGGGAGGAACAATATATCCTTGAATGGAAATGGTGAATTGCATGCCACAATCCAAATTGCTTGCTCCTAAGTTATGGGGAAAAGCAATTAATTGTGCTTGCTATATCCAAAATAAGATTCCTCACAAAACGTTGAAGGGGGTCACTCCTTTAAAAGCTAGGGTTGGTTAAAAAACAACAATCAAGCACATTAATGTGTTGGGTTCTCTAGCCTAGGCTCACATTCCTACATAGAAATGAAAGGCATTGGAACCACAAAACCAATCTTGTATCTTCTTGAAATATCCCGATGGTGTTAAAGGTTATCGACTACTAAACCTTGCCACTAATCAATTTCTTATTTAAAGAAGTGTTTGTTTTGAACAGAACTCTTCAAGATTATCTCATGATAATTCTCATTCTACTGGAAATCCATTGTTTACAAGTCAATTATGTTGATGATCCACGTGCACCATTTCTTGAGGATGAATACATTGCTTCATCTTCTTCAGACACTGAAAGTGGAGATGAAGGAACTGCAACAAATCTAGTTGAGGTTGCATATCCCACTAGCACAGTGTTGTGTTGGGCACGTCAAACTCTCCTGTCAGCAAGCACCTTGGTGGGAAATCGAGTAGATACAAGGTGCACAAGTTCTCAATTTCAAGGAGCTCCACAAGCTCTCACTGCAATGGAACCTCTACTAGTCATACACCGCTACATTTATATTGCTACATATCCACAGACCTTCAATAAGGCTACTGGAAATCCTGGGTGGGATGCAACTATGCAAGAGGAGTATCATTCACTGATGAGGAACCACACCTGGGAGGTGATTCCCTTGCCTCTAAGGCCCAGGTAGAAAACTTGTGCAATGCAAGTGGATTTATCAGATAAAGTTTGCAAAGAATGTTTTGGTTTATAAGCACAAGTATTGATTGGTGGCAGAGGGTTCTCACAGGTACCTAGCATTTACTATAATGAGACATTTGCACCTAATTCAAAGATGGACTCAATTCAGCTTATGCTCGCCATCACTACAACGTGGAAAATTTCATCAAATGGACGTGAAGAATGCATTTCTTTAAGAGGATCTTGAAGAAGAGATTTACATGGCACAACCACAGGAGTTCTCTCACTCTTTACTAAGTTTGTAGACTTAGGAAATCATTTTACGACCTCAGATAGGCCACTCAAGGCTAGTATGCCAAAATGGATGCATTCCTACTATCACATGGATTCTCTCTCTGCCACTCAAATCCCACAATGTCTACATTTTGCGACAAGATGACTCACTCTTGTTCATAGTCTTCTACATAAATGATTTTCTAATTACAAGCATTTCACAAGCATCCATTATTGCTATGAAATCTACCTTGCATGAGAAGTTTTCAATGAGAAATTTGGGGTTGCTACACTACTTCCTCAAGATTGAGATAACTAAATCTAATTATGGGATCACTATGACACAATCCAAATATTCTTAGGATATGCGCTCACATTTTTAGATGGCTAATTGCAAGCCTGCTCCATCTCCCTTCCTCTTTGGTGTCAAACTCGAGTTTGCCTGCTCTTCACCTTTGGTTGACAACACCCGATACAGACAATTGGTTGAGAATTTTTTTTATCTCCCTCGCACTAGGCCTGACATTTCTTATGTTATGGGCATTGTGTCCAAATTTATTCAAGAACCTCACAAACTACACTAGAAGGAAACAAAGAGTATTCTTTGTTATATTCAGGACACACATAGATTTGGGATACATTATGCAGCAGTATGCAATCTTGATTTAGTGGGATCTAGCAATTTTGATTGGGTGGGTGAGGCTACAGATCACTAGTCCACTTTTGGTTACCTCCTCTCTCTTAGTTCCAGTCCTATTTGTTAGTCAAGCAAGAAGTAGTCCACCATTACTCTATCAACCACATAGGCAAAGTATCAAGGCATTGTAAATGCAACCACTGAGGCTATTTGGTTGCAACAAATTCTCATTAATTTTGGTATTCAGGCGACCATCTATCATTTTTTGTGACGATCATACTAAGTACCATTCATATCTCATGCGATTTGGATCAGCGACAACAAACTGAGCTCATCGAAATTTATATGCACTTCATTTGAGAGTTTATTAATGGGTACATCATAATTTTCAGATATTGTTCGATTACAGAGCAACTTGTCGACATTTTCACTAAATCTTTTACAGAGGGAAAGTTCATTCATTTATGAGCTCCATTGGGGGTGCATGGGGCTTCTTCTTTTGAGCAAACCACCTAGCCTTCTCTCTTCTATCCTCGTGGGCGAGAGGAGTTTCCCACTAGGTTTTCCCTTTCCTCATTTTTGTGGGGATTCTTTTGCACATGGGTACCTAATATGGCTACACATTTGTCAAGACCCATTTCTATAGCCACATCCCACCTAAGTTGTTCTTATGGGGAGGTGTTGCTGCATATTGTGCATACATACAATGCACTTGCTATTTATGGCACCCTTGTTGTTTGCTTTAATTATCTTTAGCACTTTAATGCACATGAAACGATTAACTTTATGTAGTTGTTTTCTTTTTCTTTCTTTAAGGAGAGATTTGTGTCATGTCATTGCATAGATTTATTTCCCGAATCTTCCCCTCGTATGCATTGTATCTGTGTCACTTCAACCTTCATTCTTTGGTGAGGTCAATTGATTAATGAGGATTGGCATCACCACATACAGATCTATATTTTCCGCTTCTTTATCTTTGATTCTTCTCTTTAGACATGCATTGGGTGGCCCTGTAGTCAAGCTATAGGTTAAGCAACCAAATCTATTATGAATAAAATGCTTAAAATATCAAAATAAACTAGAAGTATCCACCATGTACACCAATGTGAGTGTGGAGCACAACTCCAATATAGATAATAGAGATGAGTTACACAATAACTCCTTAAAGAATAAAAGAACCTCCTCCAAATACCCAATTACATTTATACATCACAATTCATATATCCTCAATAATAACTACATTATCTCTATATATACTTATTCACACATTGCACATATGGCCCCTTTATTATTAAGCTGACCCTATTACATATACATTTATACATTCCATATACATTTAACCCCATATATGTCCCATTGAGGTTATATCATATATATTTAACCCCATAAATGCGCCTCTTGGAGCCATATCAAAATCTCACACAAGCAAAATCTTGAACCATCTTAAACATGGTGTTAGCAAGCAAAATTGTGAAAATTATCCAAGACAAAAAAGAAGAAACATGATTAATATGTAGAGAGTGGATAATATATTCAAATCAACATACCAAGAATATAAATAAATAAAAAAGATATAACAAATATATACTTGAATATTCCGTAAAAGCTTTTAATTGGGAAGATATATTAAGATAGAGGTTCAACTAAAGGTTTTAATTAAAAGCTAGAAAAATAATTAGAAGTGTTCTTTAATATGTAAATGTATTATGCCATAGATTCACTTCCCTCATGGTAACATACTCTTTTGGTTTATGATTGAATTTAAATAAAATAAAGTGCCATAAAGTGTAAATGAAAATACAATTTACATTAAAAAAAATATAGCAACAACCAATCATGTTTTCCAAATAATTTAAATTAAGGATATAAAGTTTCCCTATTCCCATGTTATGTCATGCAAGTAGAGAAATGTTATCACATAGACTAATTTATGGAAAGGACAAGCGATATCGCACTTTTGTAGAATATTTGAGTGGCTTCTTCTAATTAAAAATTTAAAGAATTAGTTCAAACAAGCTATGTAGTCTACTATTAACAAATAATTAAATAGTTTCAAGCATGTCAAGAGTCAAGAAGGGTAGGCCTATGCAACAAAAGAAGGTACTTGCTACATCAACATTCAAGTCTCTCTATCGATATGTTTACGCATTGAGAATTGTTTGTGCTTGTGTTTCTTCTTATATTTGTGATTGTGGTTGAAATCAATTGCAAGTCTTACAATTTTGTAACCCTGAGAGTTAGCTTAATTGTTTTAGAGCTAGACGTGAGTTTATCATGCTTGTTGTTGGTCAAGGGTTCGACTCTCTTGATTCCCCCGAAGCGAGACCCTCAAATCAGAGTCAACAATTTACCCCACTTACCTTCCATAAATCATGAGAAGTATTTGGAATATTTTCCGCGAATACATTTTCTCATAAAAAAAAAATCTTGCTTAAATAAATATCCCTGCTCACTACTTTTACTCTTACAAATATTTACAACTTACAAAAAAAACATACTTGTTACGTCGTAATAAAAAGTTGACAAAAAAAAAAAAATTCAAAGGCACACGTCACAATTTAGTCTAATTTTTTAATGCATAATTGGCAATGAGAACCCCTTCGAAATTTGACTATCACCTTTATAGAATGTGATAATCCTTTTGAAATTCTAAACATAGAATTTCTTTATTTAGTTGCATATCCAAAATATTCATGGGAAAGAAACCTCATGAAACTTTAAAGTCAATTTGTAATAAAATCTCAAAGAGCAAAGAGCACTCAGATTTTCTATTTAAAGGTTTTTGTGGAGTGTAACTTTTGTAAAATCCCTTGTAAGTCTTTGCGACAAAGATTGCACGCCCATTCCCAAGAGCCACCCCCTTGAATATGTCCATTCTTGTCACATACTTCCAAAGAGGATAAATATCATCATGCTTACTTGATTTTAGTGTAGGAACAAAATAAACACCACTCTGGAAGGCCATGGATGTTGCAAAATCAACATACAAAGCTGCCCAATGAAAATAATAAAGCCCAAAACATTGTTCTTACCAACTGAACAAGTCTTCTTACTAAAAATGATCTTAAAAGTGTGTCAGTGCTTCCTATTCTATTATGAACCTTGTTATTATAGGGAGGCTATTCTCTTATGAACCTTGTTATTATAGGGAGGCTATGGTTGTGGAAGAAAGTCATATTCTCTTATGAACCTTGTTATTATAGGGAGGCTATGGTTGTGGAAGAAAGTGTTAGAAATAAAAAAAAAAATCATTTTTTTTATAGAAAAATAAAAGGAACTTAGGACTTTAGATGGTTTTTGTTCCAAATCATTAAAAATTTATGAAATAATAACTTTTAAATGCTAATGGGAAATTATTGCATTATTTAGCATAGTGAATTTTTCCTTTTTTTAAGTTTAGACACAAGGAATGGAGAGGTTTCTTTGCAAAAAAAAAAAAAGGAGCATCAAAGTTACCCAAAAATTCATTGGTTCTTTTCCATGTCTCTAATGTATGGCCCCATGCTATATATGTGATGAACCATACAACCCTAATCACAGTATGTGTAAAAATAGTCGTAAACAAATTTACTACGTGGGAGAACAAGTTGAAGAAGATGACAAGGAAATAATTAAGGAGCTCCCCAGTTAAGAAAATACATCAACCCCCATGTGAAAAGGGGGGCCCACCACTCATTAGACAAACAAAATGTTTAAGATGAAGCTCTCTCCAAGTTGAGACTAACTATAGAAATACCCAAAATTTATTTCCAAAAATACAAATTTAGCAAGAATCATTTTGGGTTGATGAAATTGCAAAGATATCATATGTTAACATTGCACAATCCATTTGCAAAAGGGGTATTTAAGGGTGTTGAATCCATTTCTCCATTGAAAACAACAATTTTATCAATCCAAAATTACAATTTCGACAAAACCTGCATGGACAGATTTCGATGATGAAGAAATGGATAAACCCAAATTCTCAGAATGTTTAGCCCTCTTCTTATTCTAATAATTTCTTCAATTCCTTAACCTCCTTTCAATTTTTTTTCTCCAGACAGAATTAAATAAATAAAGAAAAAAAAAACATAATTTTATTAAATAACAAAATTACATTTGTTAGATGCCATAAGCATGTCAGTTCCATTCAAAGAACCAAAAAATTAAAAAAATTGCAATTTTGTTAAAAAAAAAACAAAATTACATTTATTAGATGCTATAAGCATGTTAATTCCATTCAAGGAACAAAAACTATTCTCTTCCAATTCTGAACATATCCAACCATTTCCATCATAGAATAGTCATCAATCAACATCATCATTGCACATAACCTATTTGGATATATCCCTCCAAAAAGGAGACAAACCATTCATACAATCACTATTAAAAGACAAACCCTAATAAAACTACAATGATACATGAAGTATTTGAGCATAAATCCAAAGATTCAAAGAGCAACCGAATAAAACTATATATCATTTCCAACAACCTACCAAAAATTCCCTTGTTCGTGAAAAGGAGGGTGGTAATACTCATTTAAGCGACCCTCTTTTTCCTCTTGAATGAACTAATGACCAAAATCCATCTGAACCCCTACCTTTGAGAGACCATCAACACTCTGATTCCTCTCCTAAGAGACATGTTGAAAGCGAATATAGTTAAAAGAAGATCTGCTTCCTTTTAACTCATCAACCAAAAGGTGCAACATATAGGATGACATCGATTTTTTTCCCTTCGTCCATTTGATCACAAGCATGGAGTCACCAAAAAAATTGCAAAGAGATGACTCCTTTCTCACCAATCAAAGTGAGAAGAAGCATGATATAGCCACATTAACTCTACACAATTATTTTTACTATGACCCAAGCCTGCTCCAAACTTTATATAAGGAGACTCCAAAAAGATAATACCACCGGCACCACATATCAAATGATCTCCTTGGGATGCACCATCAAAATAAACCCATGTCTTAGACTTTTCCATATGCTCTGCAACTACCTATCAAGCATGTTTTTCCAATTTTTATTGTTTGAAACTTATTGAGAATACTCATACCTTGTGAAACACATTGAATTGGAAGGATAAATCTATCTTAAAATAAAGAAGCATTCATTGTGAGCAAAAAACCCTAATCCATGATCAATGATAAAACTTTGACCCTTTTTACATTTGAGTTCTCACACCAAAGCTTCAACCCTTCTTCAATAACATTGCCTCTCCAATCCATTCTAATTCCACTTAGAAGTACCTCTGCCTCCTTCTAAACCTGTAATGCATAAGGACAAAACATAATGAGATGAATATGTGACTCCTCAATCTCTTTACACAAGGAACATCTACTAGGATATGTATATTCCTTTTTTTAAGGTTATCCCCGGTTAGAGCCTTATTATTAAGCACCAACCACATAAAAATACAAGCCTTTGAAGGGAATTTGAACTTCCACATCGCTTTCTACCACCATATTGGATCCCCCACAACTTCATTTAAGCATAAATCCTTATAAGTAGTTTTTGGAATATACTCCCCACTAGGATTTGTTTACCACATGACCCTGTGTTATTTCTCACTAATTCAAACATGGATAAACCCAAGATTAGTAGAATAGGCATCCCAAACAACATCTTCTCCCCTAAATCCAATCTTGTCAGCAAAAAACCATGCATGTCCCCAAATAGAGGATAGGTCATATATGCTATCTAACCAAGATTATAAAAAACCTATATCCTTCAAAAACAAAACCATCTAAGCTGGCAACCTATAATCAGCATCGCAACCCACCCAGGGGTCCTCCCCCAATCTAACCCTTGATCCATTACCAACACTCCACACCATTTAATTCACAATGACAAGAAGGCTAGTACAACTACTTTCCAATAATGGATACATTATGAGTACTCTTCATAGGCCTTCCAATTGACTCTTCTATAGACCCAAGGCCAATGTACTTCTACACTATAACCAAACACCAAAATCCCTTCTCTTAGATAAGCCTCCATATACTTTGTGTAGCTAAAGATTAGAATTTTTGTTTTTTATCCAAAGCATTATTTTCAAAAACAGGAAAATCATTATGTAGAACACTTTCTAAGGACAAGGGTTCAAGAAATCAATAACATATAGTTGGGTGTCAAAACATGGTTTTGAATCATTATGTAGAACAATTTCTAAGGACAAGGGTTCAAGAAATAAATAACATAGAGTTGAGTGTCGAAGCATGGTTTTGAATAGCACAATATCACATTTGAACCTCTAATTTCTTCCTTCAACAATAATGACCAAATATCCACCACTTTGTATGATGACTATTTCCTTAAACAATAATGACCAAATATCCACCACTTTGTATAATGACTACAAAAATAGTCATAGATTGAAAATGTTATTTTAAAAAGTTTTTATTGTAACATCTCCCACATTTATCCCTAACCTCATCATTTGAAGGCATGGAATCACTAATCTTATCCCCACATTAATTACTTCACCCACCTTTTAATAATAAAATAATAAAAGACTCATTAATATATTTTAATAATTAATTAAATTTAAATTAAAAACTATGATAAAATTAATCAATTTGGGTTGTTACATTATGTCGAAGGAATTCAAAGTATCATATGAGTCAAACAAGTTCGCCTACTCTTGCCTATACCTTTTGGACTTTACAATGATGAGCTAGATGAGATAATATCAAGTACCTTGGTTTCCATCAATTGTTACTTTCTCTTTGGAGTTTCTATTGCCTATTATATCAATGTTTCACTAAGTAAGGGGTCTCCTTCAAAGACAATGGTATATTTTGGCATCTTTTTGTGATACTAATGCGTTTCAAGTAAATTTGAAAAACAAATCTTGGCTTTCAACATCTCCAAACAAGAGACAAACTAAGAGATTCCCATGTATAGACGCGAGATAGTTGAGATAGTCACGTCATATGTATATCCAAAGGTACTATTTTATAGAACATGCTTTAGTTTGACACTAGCAAAAGAGTCTAGAATGTCCAATGTTTCTACTTCAAATTCAAAACATTCAAATGAAGATCCATCTCTTCCACTCATTTGTCTCACCCATCTCTGATATGGGTCTAAGATTCAATGACCACAACTTTGACCAACCAACTATAGCTAGATAGAGAGGGTATTTGTCTCAATGTTTCCAAGCACATTCATGCCAAGAGATCAATTCCTCAATCCATCGTTCTCTTGGAGTTTAGTATGGCTCCACTTATCATTTCGATAATAATCCAGTGTGTGACGATGATACACAAGCCCAGGAGGATGACCAACTCCTAATTTGGTCACCTTATGTGTCCATATCTAGCTCTCATGTCTATTATGCAATAGGCAAAATGTGGGGTAGACACCTATTGGTATGCTAAAGCCTCTTTGTTGATCCATCTATTTGATTTCAATATTGACAAGCCACCTCCACTCACATTCTTAGTGGATGGTCTAGAGTTGCTTTCCAAGAGAGACAAAAAAAAGAAGGGCATTCAAGTTGAGATCTACAAAGCCTACATTCAATCCATTTGGTTAGAGCTTAGAGAACCACTTTCCTCGAAGCTCCATCACTACTCCACTTTATTTCTTGACTCCAAGGATTGACTCATCAAACCTCCTTGGTACACTAGACACTAGTTTCCTTGCAATATGAGAGTTCCTCTAGCACACCTTAAAATATGTTCCCTTTGACTTTACGTTAAGACAAACCACCACATTCCTCGAGAGCATCATGGCCTATCAAATTTGTTCTTTAGACCCTCTAACTAAGTAGAATTTTATATACATATGCTTCCTCTATTATGCAATTAAAGGGTGGTTCTTTTGTTTCTTCAAGGACTCCCATAGCTCCCTCCAAGCATTCATTGCTTATGAGAAATAAAAGTGCTTACCCCTTTCTTCCACAAGGTGTTTAACATGCACCAACAACTTTTTAGAGACAAGTCATCTAGAGTGGCCTAGATTGATTGTTTTCTTTGTCCAACCTTCCCATGACTTTGAGTAAGAAGAGACCCTTTAAGAGCATATTGGTATGAGACCCCTTGCCAACATTTTAGCTCAAGTGGCAAGTCCATCAGGCATGATAGATCTAGGATAACATTGGCCTTATGCCCATCACACACTTTTTCATTAGCTCAGATGGCAGGTCCATGAAGAATCATAGATCTAGGATAACATTGGCCTTATGCCCATCACACACTTTTTCATTAGCTCAGATGACAGGTCCATGAAGAATCATAGATCTAGGGATACTATTGTCCTTACGCCCATCACACACTTTTCATTACATCCTTGGATGTCAATAGTGTTTCCCAAATACAATAGGATCTTTTCTTAATAAGGGACTCCTTTGTTCATGATTCTCTTTGATGTTCCCATTTCCAAGAATCTCAACATTTCTATGAGTTGGGTTTTCCATCTATTCTATGAGTTGGGTTTTCCATTTATTCTACATTTCTTTTAGTAAGATGGGTTTTCCATCTATTCTACATTTCTTTTAGTAAGCTAGGATTTCTTGCTTCTATGAAATTCATGGAGTTGGGATTGCACTCCATGAGTCATCTATTATATTGTACTTTTTCCTGTCCCATGGGTTAATTTTTGCCTTTAATGGACATCAATATATTAAATATGTTGAGGAATTGAAGCGACTGTCTGTCTGCTCTTTACATTTTCTTGTCATTGAATGAGTACCACGTCACTCATACCTACCCGTGATTTCTGCATAGATAGGCATTTGTACCACAACCAGTGCTTTGTTCACGGGCCTAAAAACCTTATCCACAATTGAAACTATAGTGACGTTCTATCTTTGTTGCAAATGGATACTAAGATCAGAGCAACCAAGAAACTATCAGAGCCACTGGATTTTCTCTTTTCTGCCAGCTACGGAAGGATAGGAAGCGGGGATAAGGTCTTATTTTAAACCGTTCCATTCGTTCTAACTACTAGATTTCAGTTCGCGGTCCACTGTCTCAGTTCCCTATACCGGATTCCATATTTCCAACTCCTTTTAATTAAACACTCCCATAAAATATCTGACAACTGGGTATATGCTAGTTTGGAAGAATTCTCTCTCTCTATATATATAACTACAATTTTTTCTAAGCCAAAAATCATCATTAAGAACCATGAAACTTAAACCAGCGATACAATAAACCATGAATTCAACCTACATCCCAACACATGGAAGCATCATAAAGCAAAACCAGCAAAGCTTTTGGTCAGGCACTCAAAGATTGTCACAGGTGGATAGAAACACAAAGCAGTGGATGTTTTCATCATTAAGACAACAAATCAGTAAATAACCCAAATCTGAATATCAACGAAAAAAGGCTCCAAGAATTTCTACATTGTTCATATGCAGAGAGAAGCCATAAACAGAAGCTGAAATGGTGTTCAACATTGGTTTCCAGAGACCGAAAATACCTGTGGGCGACGAGAGTGCTTTCGAAATCAGAGAGGTAACGCCCACCAGGCCCAGCCTTCATCCCAGGATGAGCATGCGGATAATCACAGCGCGAAGAAGTGGGGCATAAAGCCTGCCGAGGAATCAAATGGGAAACGCTTAACTAGCAGGTCCATCATGGCTGGATGTCCCTTTAAAGGAGAGTGAGTAAAGGCAAGCCGTTGGATTTTTTCAGATCCAACGACTGCTATATGATATGCAGCGATGGAGCAATCTACTGGAGGAAGATTGAAGAACAGGCGGCGCAAAAGCCAGGGGCAATCATGTGTATAGGACAGGTGGTGGTTGCCGAAGGGATGGTCCAGATGGTCGGGTACATAGCCACGCGTTTAGTGAACAGGTGGTTGTTGGAGAAGAGATGGAACAGACAAACGAATGGATAGCCACAGCTGTGGTAAAAGGATAGAATGCAGTTAAAGTGTTGCAGGCTGGGTGAATGAAATAGATTGACGCATTAATGGTGGGTGGTATGCTTCTCCGACTTTCCAAATACACCACCTGTTAATCCAAATTTTCGGACGGTATAAGCAGTCAAAAGAGCAGCAACAATTTGTTTATCCGTTTGCTAAACGTTTTACTAAATAATGATTTTTTTTTCAAAGGGATATTTGTCTTAGTCAGAAATTGTTAGATGTTTAGATTTAAGTGATTATTTCTGTTTAATTTTTGGCAGTATAAACTAGATATTTTTTAGATTTTGTTTGGAATGTAATGAGATGTTTCCTCGATATTATAGTTTGATAGAAAGATTGAATTTGTTTATTTAGTAAAAAGATTGAATTTGTCTACTTATTAAGTTGTTTATTCAACAAAAAGGTTGAATTTGTCTACTTGCTAAATTGTCTACTTAGAAAAAAGGTTGAGTTTGTCTACTAGCTAAATTGTCTACTTAACAAAAAGGTTGAGTTTGTCTACTTGTTAAATTGTCTACTTAACAAAAAGGTTGAGTTTGTTTACTTATTAGGTCACTTCAAAATAAACAATATTATATATGAAGAGATAAACAACATTGGATATGGAGTAAGGAATAGGGATACTCATAAGGTCTCTTTTATTTAGTAGATATTGTCTTCAAATTTGACAAATTTTTAACCTAAAGAGAGAGTTTCACACCATTTTTTGGAGTTTCACACCATTATTGAGAATTTTAACCATAGAATATTGACGCATAAATCATAGTCCATTTTAAAAAGATATAAAAAGTCCAATTTAAAAAAAAAAAATGTTTAAAAAAGACTTTCTTTAATAAAAAATAAACAATTTGAATGACATTATACAATACTAAAAATTAGCAATCCCTTTTACTATTTAAAATAAAATAACATTCCTTCCCTTTTACTATTTAAAATAACATTCCTTTTAACTATATCAAATATGCATAGACATGTTAAAAAAAGAGAGTGGATAATAGCATTTCATTATAGAGTATGTGTTGTGTGGAATTTAAGCATAGCATTAAAGTTTTGGTGGGTAGAATTTAAGCAAAGTAATACAATTTTGGTTGGTAGAAATGATAAGACACAATTTTACACTTACAAAGTAATAAATTTGTACATATAAATTCCACATGGTATACCAACTTTATTCAATATTATGCCCACAAAATAAGGGTATTGAGTGTACTATGAACATCAAAATGATATTGACAAGTATGTTAACAAGAATGGTCAAAGACCTTGTAAAGTTATGCCATTTGAATGAATGTGATGTAGAAGAATGTATTTTCAAGTTTGTGGATTTGAATAAAGACATTGAAAAAAAATAGAATCTAAATGAATAGAAAAATGAGAGTATTTTTACTAGTTATTTTTGTTATTTTTAAAAATTGAATTAGGTGTATATTAATTGAAGATTCATTAACATTATATATAATTAAAAAGAATTTTTTAAATTGAATATGATAATTATATGGTTTTTAAATATCGATTGAATTATTTCAACCACAATTTTTGTTATCCATATCATAAAATGGCATCACTTTTAAAATTTATTTAATAAATTTATTGTTTTTAAAAACTAGGTCTATAGTACTTGAAGTTACATCTTCATACACAATCAAAGAGAATATTCAAAATTGAAGATGATAACTACACAATCTTTAAATATTAGTTGGCTTATTTCAACCACATTTTTTTCACCCATATCACAAAATGATGTCACATTTGATTAAAAATAAAGAATCTTTAAAAATGAAGATAATAACAACATGGTCTTTAATTATTGGTTGGTTTCTTTCAACCACAACCACAATGTTTATCATTTGTATCACAAAAAGATGTCCCCTTTAAATAAAAATAGACTGGCAAACCTTAGATTCATAGAAACGACATAAAAAATTATTTTATAAAGAACAAGGAATCATTGACTTGACTATTAGTCTCTTACCACGGACAAAACTTTATTTTATTTAAGGATATAGACATTGTTGGCACTAAGAATCACCCTTGGACTGCAAGAGGATAAGCCCAGTACCCATCAAAATGTAAATGTATTGAAATTGTTTGAGTAGGTGGATCAGTAAGACTGGAAGGAGAGGAAAAGGTAACAGAAGTAACTGCAGATCAGTTAGGACCATTGGGCTATGTAGTCATAAGTGTCGTGAATAATGAAGGCATTTAAACTGCCTATCAGACAAAAGGATTTATGTGGTGATGAGGAGGAAGAAGACATAATGTGTCTAAGTTATAAACAATGAAATATGGGAAAGATGACAAGAGATTCTCTACCACCTCAGGAATCCATAGATCAAAGATGTTACCTCCAGACAAGAAGAAAACAGAAAATGTCTTAGTGATGAACCATGAAAGATGGGCATGATGACAACATATCCTCTACCGCCTCAGGAATCCATAGATCAGAGAGATTACATCCAGACAAGAAAAACAGAACAACATGTAAACTAAGAAGACAGTCTGATAAAAACAACTCAAAGGAATCTTCAATAACATGATATTTACAATCCAAGCCCTCGGGCTTACAAACTGAAAAATGCAGAGCCTTGTTCCTAAAACTCTCTCGACTCTCCCGCCTATGAACCCCCCCTGTTTCACAAAATCTAAGACTGGTCTATTTATAATCAGATCAGTCCACAACTTCCAAGAGTGTGATATGGTCATCCCATTCAAATATTTCGTCTGCGCATCATTCTGTCAGACTGTGTGTGTTTCCTCCTATCAGACGCAAGTTCGATTCAGCATGGGCCTGTAAGAAGAAATCGTCCATTGTGGTACCTCGGGTTGGCAATTTTGTCTCCTCGACCATAGCTTCCAAGTTCCCTATTTATGGACTGAGCTGAGGTTTCAGCTACTGGTCCTTTTTCATTAACTGAATCCTCCTCGGGATCGGGGTGAGGCTTAACGCCTAGGGGCAACCTCGTGCTACTCTCTGATTTGTCATTATATAAGCACATGATTGTGGGGTTGTCAAAGGCGGTTTTGATCCACATCGCTTTTGAGCCCGCAATTCACCACCTTCTCCCATGTAGTTCTTTCGTTATACCATGGTTTGTATTGCAGGACCGCTCAAGAAATTTATCATTCGAGCATGTTTCATCCCCACAATGAAGTGTGGCCATCGATCTGGTCGTGATCTGTGATTTGGGAAAGCCCCGCTTTTGCTGCCACGCACCGCTCTTGGATGGACCCTACTTCCTGCTACAAAGATCAATGGCTCTTAATTACTTCGGGAGTTTTTCTTTTGCTTGCTCGAGCAATCCTTTCAAGTGTCGAATTCTCGAAGTGAGAGATCTGGTGATGCGTGGCCTCTTGATTTGGACGGCCAAGATTCACTTCGAGGGTTCAGGCTTCAGGCCTTTTTCTTCTGCTTGCTCACGCAATCCTCTGAAATGTCGAATTCTCGAAGTGAGAGATCTGATGACACGTGGCCTCTTGATTTGGACGGTCGAGATTCACTTCAGGAGTTCAGGCTTCGAGCCTTTTTCTTCTACTTGCTCGTGCAATCCTATGAAGTGTCGAATTCCTGAAGTGAGAGATCTGGTGGTGTGTGGCCTCTTGATTTGGACGTCTGAGATTCACTTTGAGAGTTCGGGCTTCAAGCCTTTCTCTTCTGCTTGCTCGCGCAATCCTCCGAAGTGTCGAATTCCCGAAGTGTGAGATTTGTCGACGTGTGTCCTTAGCCTTCAATGGCTCAGATTTACTTCGGTACTTTGGGACGCTTGGCTAGTCGTTAATCCTTGTGCGAATTTTAAACTTTGACTGTCCAAGAGCCGCTAATCTAAATTATATACGAGATCTCCACTGTTGAAACATGAACATGTCTGCTTGCTTGTATTTCAGCCCGAAATGGACTGCTTTTGAATGTTGCGCTTGGATGCTTCCTGTGCAGACCACAGACTTGGTCGTCTTGCGACCCTTGACAACTTCATGTGATAAAAAAATTATATTAAATTTAATCATTTTTAACCAATTCTTTATGACAAGAAAAATGTTTAAAATTTTGTGAAAAAACCTCATATTTAAGAACCCTTTTTCGATCACATATCTTAAAAAATGCCTAAATTATATTATAAACTAAGATAAACATGTCATCATGATTTGTACTTGTTTATCAATACCAATTCTAGAGAAAAATGTGAAGATTATATATATATAACTCATTCTATACAACTAGGTATACAACTCTATGCATGTCAAATGCTTTAATGATTCTTAAACTATCTTGATTCCTTTTTTTTTCCAACAGAAAATTACTCATTATATTGATATATAATTGTGTACAAAACATAGAATAACAAAAACAAAGTATGCCCAAAAATCATGCTAAAAAACTACCACTGTCCCTTATGAAACTGTAATGACAACAAAAACATAGCCAACATGCAAGTTGTTGAAGGTGTTATATCCCTAACGAGAAAGAAAAAATCTTTGTCCATCCTCTTTCCACACTAGATCATAAAAAAAGTGTACACAAAAAACAAGAACTATCTTTGGAGGAATTGCAACTTCTGTTCCGATAAGTGCTAAATATTAGCTTCGAAGATTATCTAATATAACTTAAGATACATGGTAGGACCCTCATTTCCTACTACCCATTGATTATAGGTGATTTTTCCTTCTTGTTGTTGGAGTGCCTTCTTTGAAAGTAAGTATGCCTCCCTACTTTATTCTCGATAAATATGAGAGAAGCAGATTTCTTTGTAAGTTTAGGTGAGGTCTCTGATTCTGTCCTTCCAACAATCTAGTGAAATGACATGTAAATTCCCTTTGTAGTTTAACCAGTCAATTACTATTCTTGAGTCTCCAAATACCTGGATGTATGTAATATGTAGCCAAGGAGCCAATGTCAAAGTTTCCCAGACACCCAATAATTATGCCCTAGTATTTGTGCCTGCACCACAATGGAAGGTCCATTTATAAGAAGTTTGGTCATTGATCCTAATCACCCCCCTGCACCACTATGTTATCCATTTGTGTGTGTTGCTCCATCAAACCATCCCACTGTAGCCACAACTTGGAGAGATGGAAGATTGGACCAAGCAGAAGGCTCCTTCTGAATAACTGATAGTCTATTAAAACCTCCAAGTGACTTGAAAACTACCAAACAGATATAAGGATTCCCATTCTCAAAGATTACCTTGTTACGTTCCAACCAAACATTCCAACTGAATAAGGAGGGAAGAGTTGGGTACTCAAGCTTCTGCTTTAACCACTTTCCATAACATTCAGTTAAAGTATTTCCTTCCCATACTTTCCTTATGTTTTTCCCACTTAGAATTTTGTACCAAAACTGTTGTGTAAATGTGCAATTGATCAATAGATGTTTTACTATCTTTGGTTCCTTTTTACAAAGATGACAAATGCTAGGCCCTTCCAAGCCTTTTGATTGTAAATTATCCCATGTTAGTATTTTGTTTTCCACAGATAATCAAATGAAAAGTTTAATTTTTAGAGCTAAATCCCATTTCCAACATGTTCGCCTCCACCCGCCAATAGACT
>SNQJ01S0008093.1:123594-151426 GCA_010110895.2 Picea sitchensis
TGCAACACGTTTAGTGTCTCGCTTGTACTTGTTGATACTTCTTGTGAACTACAAACCATGTATTGCAGATGACATCAACATATTCACCATGCCATAGATGAATATATAGTTGAGGATATTTGTTTGGTAAACATAGTAAGAGCAGAGCGTATGCATATTTACCTTTGGCCTTGTCAGTTTGCTGATGTTTGGGATGACTGACTGCTCATGCCCATGTCACTAGTCCAACTTTTTTTGATGCAAGCACGTGCAGATGAACATCAGGACTAAACAAGAATATGAATTGTATACTATCCATCACAAGGACTAAATAACCGTAAAATTGTATGCATATGATTTTGTTAGCTCAAAAAATGTTTAACAGTAAACAGGGTGTGAAGGTGGGGCACCACGACCAATATGTATATTGCGGACCCCCAGAAGCCAGGGGATAAATCTTGAACCTGCCAGCTTGGCACCCGCAATCGACAAAGTGGGTAACTATGGAATAAGGTAGAAGCGTGACCATAGATGTGAAACAGTTAGTCCACCAATCGGAGCACCAAGGCATTTTCGAAAAGAACACTAAGCACATGAATTAGAAAACAAAAGGGATAATAGAAAATGGAAAAAGTAGAAATAGGGAGGGCAGAAAGGCCCATTGCTGCCAAGCCATCGTTTTCAAGTCTAATATTATATGCCCCCACCCGGTTTGTATATTTAATTTACCAACACAGTTGGTATACCTTTTAGAAGATTGTACTACAGAACCCTCTGTTGTTGCACAAAACAATTCATCTTCCTGTCCAACCAACCTGTTTTTTCCAAGGTAGCAACATCGAATATGCAATAGACATGAAGGCAAGTTAGTATAAAGACAAACATATAAAATAAAGAGAAACATGTCTATTTACCTGCCAGAGACTCCATCGTCCTCTCCATCCATTCTGTTTGTTTAAATGCAGCAATGCAGCGAAAACACAACGGACATGAAGTAGGTTAGTATGTAGGAAGGCATGTAATGAAGATAACTTATAATGAAGACAGACATGTAAAAGAAAGAGAAACGGGGCTATTTACCCACGAAAGAGCCCATCGTCATCTCCAACCATTATGTTTGTTTAAATGTAGCAATGCAGCGAAAACACAACGAACGCGAAGCAGGTTAGTATGTAAGAAGGCATGTAATGAAGATAAGTTGCCATGTAGGAAGGCACACAACATGTACATATAATAAACTAGGTGAACACATATATAGACAATAAATGAAATACAAAACAACGCAATATGAAATAACAACACAAGCATGCACCTTTCTATATCCTCTTCAACCGATGCAGTCATGACTCCGTCGATTTCCCTAGCTATTCTATTTGTTTGAATGTGGGAATGCACAAAATACAATGAACATGAATGGAAGCTAGTATGCACCAGAGAACAAGCAATATGTACATACAGTAAGAGAGACTCAACGAACAGTCTAAAGGATAGGCAGAAACATGAACCTTTACGCTTCTTCATCCATATGATGTAGCCCCCCTTCCCTTTAGGGGTTATGTGACCTCCCGATCTCTAGATCGTTCCAAGTGTCGAGTCAAATTAACTCTGCGGGCTCTTGAATGAACCCATAAATTATACACAGGCCCCTTTTCTTCCTTTGGCGCAGGTCCTATGATACCCGCACCTTCTGTCTATGCATTCCAGCGCTCTTTAGTTCACGAGCGCTAGCTCCTCTTTACTATCCCCTTCCTTCACATGACCCTGGGTTGTTCCCTTGTGTTAATGCACAATTTTGGCATGGGCAAGAGTGGTTTTAGACCAACCCGCTTTTCACCCCGCAATCCTCCTCCAACTGACACGTATCTCCCTTCCCAAAATTGTGGTTGAAATTGCGGCCCGCTCAAGGATTATTATGGTCCGAGCTTGTCCTGGCCCTGCGATCCTTCTCGATCGTCGATCTCATGATCTTGACGATAACGTCTGAATCGATGCTTCATATCTATGCATTTTAAATCTAAGAACTGGATCTACTCCTCATGGAACAATGACTGTGATCTCTTCGCAATTCTGGACTTCGGGTGTTTGAAATCTTAAACCCATCTCCTCTCGTATGTTAATCTCCCGGAGTTAACAATCTACGGACACCTGTCCTGTAAATCAATGGCACTAATCCTCCTTCAGATGTTTGGCCTTTCAACTCGGATCAATGGTCTAATGACCCCCTCCTCGATCGGTAGTCAAGATCTCCTCTGGGCCTCCAGACTTCTGAGATCTCAAATCTCAAATCCTTTTTCTCCTCCTCAATTGTGTGGAATCTTGCCATGTGTCCTCTTAGATCAGACGACCCAGGATTACTTTGGGTCTTCGCCCGGAATGCATGGATCCATTCCACGTCTCCCCTCAATCTGATAAATATGAATCGCTTCGAAACTTTACCCGGAGTTCACAGATTTCCACCACGTCTCCTCTCCTGGTTCGACGACTCAGATTCACTTCGGGTGATCTAACGGCTTAGAATATCTCTGGCCTTTGGTGCTTCATCTCTTTGTCTCCCCGGTGCTTTGACTCTCCTCCTCCTCGACACTTCAGCTCTTCGATGCTTCGGGCTTCGGTTATTTCAGTTTTCAAAACTGAAACTCCAACGTAAATTTCCCCGGAGCTCATGATCTGGCAACAAGCATCCCTTCGCAGATCGACGGATTTCGACTCTTCGGCTCTTCAGGCTTCTACTGTTTCAACTCTTCCACCTCCGCCTCCTTCTAGATCTCCTGATCCATTGACACGTATCCCTTATGAATCCAACGGTTCATATTTTCCTTTCGCAAATCAGGATTTCACGACTTGCGACTTTCAAGTCACAACTTCCTTCACATCCCCGACTTCCAAAATTCTGATATTTCGGGACGTCCAAATATGAAATTTTGCACTCCTATGGATCTAACGGTCCAGATATCGTCGGGATTTTGTGTATCACGAAGTTGAAAGACTTTTCACCTATGTTCTCTAGATCCCCGAAATGTCAAAATTCTCCTTGGAGAATCAACAGTCCATATCTCTCCTCAATTAGCGGCTGAGATCTTTTCGCTATTTCGCATTTCACGAATTTCATGAATTTTCCCTTTGACTTCTTTGAGTCACGGATCAACGAAATGCTAATCCTTCGCCACATGTCCCTTTCGATGGACGGTTCTGATGATGTCGGGATTATGCGACTTTGCAAAACCCTCTCTCCTGTGCAACTCCAAAGAGTTAAAACTCATGCACGTTGCTTTGGATCCAACGACTGTTGATCCACGTGCTTAGATCTGACGAATGAGATCTGATTCCCCTACGATTGTTTCTCCTCTTCCTGCACGTATATATAACGGTCCAGGTTCTTCTGCACAACTGATCAGATGGTTTCTATCGCTCCTCCTCCTTAGCTTCCACCTTCTCCTGACTTAGAATATTTTGTCAATGTTCGAAAGGTCTCAGCGTTTGAACTTCTTCCAGTGGACCCAACTCTTGGTGTCACTTCACGCTTGTAGCGTTATCCCTCCTTTGAGTTTTCAAACTTAGAATAAGTCCGACTCTTTCAAAACCTCTGCGTTATCCCTTCTGAGCTTGATCTCCTCGAAGATTTCGATCTCCCACGCACACCTTGCGTTCTTAGGATTTCGTCAAACTCAATATCTCGAAGGATTTCTTGAACAAGAAATACTACTCACCCTCCTGACATTCTTCTACTCGATGCACTCCTTGCAGAGATTCTCCTCACAGAGTATTCAGTAACTCAATTTCTCCCGAACTCGACACAGATTTCTTCTGTGCAAACTTGAACCGACTTAATGCCCACTTGGTAGAGATTCGATGGAGTTCTCAGTAACTATATTTTCTCTGTACTTCTTTCGCACAATCCCCCTTCTAAGGTATTCAATAACCTTGAGGTTCATCTTGAGCTTGTGATCGCTCTAGTGCACCCTCTTGGCACGTTCATTTTTTACTCCGCAGAGTTCAGATGCTCACTCCTTGCGCTGGCTACAGAACCTTCGATGTTCTGTTGTGCACTCCTTGCACAGCCTAAAGAATCCAGAACAATATTACGAGACTCAATGAAGATAAATGAAATCTATATTCCTACTATAAATAAATCTTATCATATATCTACAACATTCATTCATGAAACACATAAACACTCGATACGCAAGAAAAACTGCTTTTCTATTATCTCTATGTGTCTATACAGATGTTTTACAAAAACTGGATTGTAACAAAGTCCCAGTTCTCTCAATATCTCTCTCTCAAGACTATTCTACCTCCTAAAGCCTCTCTACCCAGACCTCTCTATCATCCTCTGTCTATCTGCCTTATGAAATCCGATACAAGATCTATCTACAAAAGAGGGGCTCTGCGAGCTCGTCCTCTCTCACCTAACCTCATCTATTACATTGAAGTTTCATAAATGTTTACCTAGACCTGACTATGATCTGGGCCTGCTACAACAACCTTTTAAACAAAATCCAACCACTACCTATACAAAGGCATGGCCCAACATTTAGAACCTTACATCACAAAAATCCGTACAGGATTATTTCAAAGTAAAAAAAATGGGAGGTTTAATGCCTCTCCCTTTCTCAAAATGCTTATTTGTGTGCTGGCGCATTTGCTGAGGTGGAATGATGCTCTTGCATCATACTCCCTTGCTAGGAAAAACATGAGCTCTTGCTCATGAGCTCCTCTTCTCCAGTGTTGAAATCCTCCTGGATCCCAAATTCTCTTATGGAGTTGTCCTCTTTCTCCTCTCTAGCTATGGTGTTGCTGCTACTTCTTTTTCTTCTGTTTCTTTCCTGCTGCTATGGCATGAGCTCCTCTGTTCAACTCTCCTCTGCTGACCACTTCTTCTGACTTCACCATAAGATTCTTGATATCCCCTATCACCTCGTCCAACTCCTCTAGTGGTTGGCTCTTCTTATGCAGTCTTCTCTACTACACTTCTTCCTTGTCAGTGGGTAGATCTACTCGATCCCCCATGTTTTCTTTATCTCCCTTTGTGGCATCAAGTTGCCACTCTGCTGTATATTTAAATTCCATAGTCACATCACCAAGTTTCTTCTTGGCTTCCTCTTCTGACATATCTCCAATTTCCTCCAACTGTTCCTCTAGCTGGTATGCTCCACCTTCTGTTTCCAACTTGAACTATTGGATGTGAAATATTTGCACCATTACCCGTCGCTCTAAGGCTTCTAGTTCTTCATACAGGTCAACAAAATCCATGTGTTCTGCTTCCTCTTCTTCTACAGGCTTAAGTGCTACAGTAGTCTCAATTCATCTTCCCGGCTAAACATTTTGAGCCATTCTTCTGAATGCTTATCTTCTCCTGCTGGGGAAAACATCAGTGTCTGATCCTTCCCTTCCTCTTTGATAGTTTCTGTTGGTTGTATTTATTCTTCTGCTGCACTTTTGTCATGTGCATTGGCCTCTACTTGGCTGTTTGGTAGGAATATCTTTATCCCTCCAATAATCAAAATGCTTCTCTGATCCTCTTTCTGGATGGTGAAAGTTTTTAACTTGTCATCATCTTCATCCACATGGTCTGCAAGTCCAAATGAACATCCACCTATCAACACTCCTCAGTAACATGAACTCACTTCTAAGCTCCTGATAATTTTAGACAATCTCATCTCCTTCTCCCTAGCCACTTGGCAATTTGGGAATTCTCTACTACCCACCTGACAGTCTATGAGATCAATCGATCCCATCTCGTTTCCCACTTGGAAATATGAAATTTTGGCACTTCTCCCCTGGAAGTAGACGAGACCTCCAGTATATGAGACCTCCACCTAGTCTCTTTCCATTTCCCACCTAGAAACTTGAAAGTCCATTTTTGCCCACTTGGCAGTTTACGAGATCTTCATCTAACCTCTCTTACTCCTCATCGTTGATAATTCTCGCAGTCTCTGGTTCACATATGTGAATTAGTTCCTCCTCTGGTTCTTGAGGTTTTCAACATGCCTCAGCCACACTCTCATCAACCTTCGTTGTTCTTCGGAAAATAATTCCTTTACTGGCCACTTCACCCTCTTCTTCATGGGCCACTCATACACCCAATGTGCTTTTTCATCCCGCTTCATTTTAAATGCAAGCTTCTCCATTTATGATTTTATCTAATTGAACTCCAGATCCATCTCTGGATTGCATTTCTTCTTGCGACCTTCTCTTCAACCACGTCCATGGCCTTAAGTAGCCATTTCCACCTCTTTCCTACCCTTCTGGAAAGTCTATGGATTACTCTTCATCCAAGAGAACCTCCATCTTCTCTTACAGCTCACCCGACTGTTTAAAATTTTTCTACTGCGTCCACGCAACAACCTTCTTACAGAGAATTAGTACTCTGCCTCCTTTCACCTCTTGTCTATAGGCAAAATAACATTTATGATACAACCTAATGTTATTAGTTCATCTCCTTTCAGCGTCTCTCCTTGGTCTGTTGTGTGTAACCAAGGATCATTCTTCTGATTACCTTCGTTGCCTATAGAAATCAATTTTGTGCTCTGATACCACCTGATGGTGTGTATCAAAGTATTCTCTTTATCTACTCTCTTCTACAGAACTTTAAAATCTATGCTCTGATACCACATGATGCAACCCCCCTCCCTTTCAGGGTTTTGCAACCTCCCGGTCTTTGGATCATTCCAAGTGTCGAGTCGGATTGACTCTCTCGTCTTGTGAATGAACCCAAAAATTATACCACAGGCACCTTTTCTTCCTTTGGCGTAGATCTTTTGTTACCCGCACCTTTGTCTACGTGTTCTAGCGCTCTCTAGTTCATGGGTGCTAGCTCCTCTTTACTAGCCCTTTCCTTCACATGACCCTAGGTTGTGCCCTTGTGATAATGCACAATTGTGGCGTGGGCAAGAGTGGTATTAGACCAACCCACTTTTTTCCTCGCAATCCTCCTCCAGTTGCCACGTATCTCCCTTCCCAAAACCGTGGTTGAAATTGTGGCCCGCTCAAGGATTATTATCATCTGAGCTTGTCCTAGCCCCACAATCCTTCTTAATCATCGATCTGATGATCTCGACGATAACTTCTGAATCGACGGTTCAGATCTGTGCCTTTTCAATCTATGGACTATATCTTCTCTTCATGGATCAACGACTGTGATCTCTTCGCAATTTCGGACTTTGGGTGTTTGAAATATCAAACCTAGCTACTCTCATATGTCAATCTCTCAGAGTTAACAATCTACGAACACCTGTCCCATAAATCAAAGACTCTATTCCTCCTTCAAATGTTTGACGTTTCAACTCGGATCAATGGTCCAACGACCCCCTCCTCGATCTGCGGTCGAGATCTCCTCCAGGCCTCCGGACTTCTGAGATCTCAAATCTCAAATCTATTTTCTCCTCCTCAAATGCATGGAACCTTGCCACGTGTCCTCTTAGAATGGATGACCTAGGATTACTTCAGGTCTTCACCCGGAATGCATGGATCCGTTCCACGTCTCCCCTAAATCTGACAACTATGAATCACTCCAGAACTTTACCTGGAGTTCACAGATTTCCTCTACGTCTCCTCTCCTAGTCCAACGTCTCAGATTCACTTCGGGTGATCTGACGGCTCATAATCTCTCTAGACTTTTGTGCTTCAGCTCTTCGGCTCCATGGCCCTTTAGCGCTTCAGCTCTTCAGCTCTTCGGGCTTCCGAGATTTCATTTCTCAAAACTGAAACTCCAACGTAGATTCCCTAGAGCTCACGATCTCATGACAAGTGTCCCTTCGTAGATCGACGACTTTCGGCTCTTCATCTCTTCGACCTTCGGTTGTTTCAACTCTTCCACCTCTGCCTCCTTCTGGATCTCCCTATCCGTTGACACGTATCCCTTCTGTATCCAACGGTTCATATTACCCTTTCGCAAATCGAGATTTCACGACTTGCAACTTCTAAGTCACAACTTCCTTCACATCCCTGACTTCTGATATTCTGATATTTTGGGGCGTCCAAATCTGACAGTTCGCGCTCCTATGGATATAATGGTCCAGATATCGTCGGGATTTAACGTATCGATATTTTGCGTATTGCGAAGTCGAAAGACTTTTCACCTTCGTTCTCCCGATCCCCGAAATGTTGAAATTCTCCCTGGACAATCAACGGTCCAGATCTCTCCTCAATTAATGGCTGAGATCTTTTCGCATTTCATGAATTTGCCCTTTGACTCTTTGAGTCGCGGGTCAGCGAAATGCTAATCGTTCGCCACACGTCCCTTCCGATGGACAATTCTGATTATGTCGGTATTTCGCAACATTGCAAAACCCTCTCTCCTGTGCAACTCCAAAGAGTTAAAACTCATGCATGTTCCTTGGGATCCAATGACTATTTATCCACATGCTTAGATTTGACAGCTGAGATATATTTCCCCTGCGCTTGTTTCTCCTCTGTCTGGATGTAGATATAACGATCCATGTTCTTTTGCACAACCGATCATATGGTTGCTATCGCTCCTCCTCTTGAGCTTCCACCTTCTCCTGACTTAGAAGATTTTGTCAATGTTTGAAAGGTCTCAGCCTTTGAACTTCTTCAAGTGGACCCAACTCTTGGTCTCACTTCGCTCTTGTAGCATTGTCCCTCGTTTGATCTTTCAGACTTAGAATAAGTACGACTCTTTCAAAACCTTTGTGCTATCCCTTCTAATCTTGATCTCCTCAAAGATTTTGATCTCCCACGCACACGTTGTGTTCTTGGGATTTTGTCAAACTCAATATCTTGAAGGATTTCTTGAACAAGAAATACTCCTCACCCTCCTGGCATTCTTCTACTCAATGCACTCCTTGCAGATCTACCCCTCATAGAGTATTCAGTAACTCAGTTTATCTCGAACTCGACATGGAGTTCTTCTGTGCACACTTGCACCAACTCAATGCCCACTTGGCAGAGCTTCGACGAATTTCTCAGTAACTCTGTTTTCTCTGTGATTCTTGCGCATAGTCCCCCTGTTACACATTATTTTGGTCACTCTGGTGGTGTCTCTATAGTTATGTGTTCAAGCTCTCATAAGGACCTTTTTCCTAAGAAAAGTGGCCATTGTCTTCTTCCATAAAACATGTTTTTAATATGAGTTCGCAGGCTGACTATGTTATAGGGTGAAAGAATATTGATTCTCGAAAGCAACGCTATACCTAGCCTATGAGGTGTTCGCAGTCTGCTCTATAGGTAGGGTGTGAACCTGTTTTAAAGATTAAAAGAAAGAGGAAGTTACAAATTTTCTAGAAGAGGATCTTCTAGAAAATGAGTTGGCATTCGCATGGTTGGAATCCTAATAACTTCTCAGATTTAGTGGGATCATCCTCATCCCTTTAACCATCTCTCCTTCTCCTATATAATGAAGGGTTTCTCAAGGAAGAGGTTAAGAAAGATTGAATGGAGAATTGATGAAAGGATTGTGTGAGGAACCCTGTTTGAATTGAAGCTTGAGGTCTCCATTTGTCCATCAAGCCATATTGGATCTTCTTCATGCAAGTGTAGAGCAAGTGTGTGTGTGTTGGAACCAAGGACCCCTAAAAGGAAGCTTGTGACATCAAGGCGATCTGGTTGTATCTTCTACTTTCATTTAATACAATACAGTGGCATGTCCCTTTCCCATAAAATCACTCTTATTTTATCGCATAACTCCTTGATCATATGCATAGGTTGTCATTGAATATACTTTGTTATCTTCACTTCGATTGGTTTGTGTTGTCTTGGACCTGATCTCACAAGAGCACCGGAGAGAAGTAGGAACAACAAAGACCTAAGGAAGCGAGATAAAGGTATGTCACTCATTCCTTCTTGGTAGTAGATTCGATGATTACAACTTAGGGAAAGAGTCATGTATTGTCCTGTTTTGTTCTAGATCCAAGTGGATCTAGGGAGATCTATTAGTGTTCGCATATACTGATTTATCTTGTAACACCCCCTTCTAAGGTATTCAGTAACCTTGAGGTTCCTCTTGAGTTTGTGATCGCTCTGGTGTGCCCTCTTGGCACGTTCTTTTCTAACTCTGCAGAGTTCAGATTCACACTCCTTGCACTGGCTACAAAACCTTCGATGTTCTATTGTGCACTCCTTGCACAACCTAAAGAATCCATAATGATATTATGATACTCAATGAAGATAAATGAAATCTATCTTCCTACTGTAAATAAATCTTATCATATATCTACAACATTCATTCATGAAACACATAAACACTCGATATGCAGAAAAAAATGCTTTTCTATTATCTCTGTGTGTCTATACAGATGTTTTACAAAATATGGACTATAACAAAGTCCCAGTTCTCTCAAGCTCTCTCTCTCTCAAAACTATTCTACCTCCTAAGGCCTCTCTACCCAGACCTCTTTATCATCCTCTGTCTATCTGCCTTATGAAATCTAATGTAAAATCTCCTGACAAAAGAGGGGCTCTACGAGCTCGTCCTCTCTCACCTAACATCATCTATTACATTGAAGTTTCATAAATGTTTACCTAGGCCTGAATATGATATGGGCCTGCTACAAGAAACATTTTAAATTAAATCCAACCACTACCTATACAAAGGCATGGCCTGACATTTAGAACCTTACAACACAAAAATACGTATAGGATTATTTCAAATAAAAAAAAATGGGAGGTTTAATGCCTCTCCCTTTCTCCATTGTGCGTTTGTGTGCTGGCGCATTTTCTGAGGTGGAGCAATGTTCTTGCATCATAGCTGTAAATGTGTAATTTTTTTTTCCCTACTCAAAATATATTACAAGCCACAAAATATCACGAAATTGCATGGCCATAGCTAAACGATTTCTAGTTTTCCGTGGAAACTTATCCAGATATGCTTCCACTGATGGAAACACATTTTCGTTATCCTCTACACATACTGTTGTGCCCACGATACAAGATTTTGGTTTTCCGTGGAAAACTACCGAGACATGCTTCCAGACATCCAAATATAATCTTGCAGAATCTTTGTTGTACATATCATATCTCAAGTACAACACAAATTGTATCGTGCGCACACTAGTCCGTGTAGAGGACAAATAACTTGTAATTTCATATGGGCACATCTGACCATACATGGTTTATAAATGTAGCCAGTATATGCTTTATTCGAACAAAAAACAACGGATATTGCAATTTCACATGTAATTCTCGAACAATTTTGTATGCAACTATTTTCTTTCATGCCAACACTGAAGCACCAACAAAATCTCACAGAAGAATAGATATTGACCTTGGTAGATAGGGAAAATAACACAGCTGCATGTCGACTCGTGGGTGCAGGGGCTAAACACCGTAAACCGCCCCAAAAACAACAATAATACAAAAAAAAAACAACGCCAACCACCGACGCTGGACCCCAACCCTACAAGGCAAAATCAAACAAAAGAAAACAACAAGCACCAAACCAACGAGAAAGCACGAACATGACAAACTGCACCCCTAGGGCCCCAAAGTGTAAACCCGATCCAAACAAACACAACCAACAACCCACAAACCAACGAACCAACAAGAACCACCGAACCAGTAAACAACATATGTATCTCCAACGATTACGAAACTGCAGCTGAAGCACATAAGGAACCATAAACATACGACGACCATGCCACTACAAATAAGCAAACATTCTTACTTGCAAACTGCAAACACTAAACAACAAACAAGGAATAGAAAATTAAACTGTGGCATGGAAACTTACTCTGAAACAATGAAATGTAGAAGCGCAGGTCGAATCGCGAACGAAACAACAACAAGCAACAACTGATGAACCAACGAAGAAGAAGCACTCACCGAACCAGTAAACAATGTATGTAGCTTCAACGATGACGAAATTGTATTGCAAAGGTAGAAGAAGGATGAAACATACAATGCCTATTCAACTGGTCGTGGACAACAACACTCTGCAAAATCACTGCAACATTGTATGGAAATTTTCGAGGAAAAATGTACTTCGAGAAGCGTATTTAGATAAAAATTTAAGGATGTCGGTCTGTTTAAGGACCTCGCGGTATGCAAACATTTAAGTTGTCAGGCCTGTTGGAGGACCTCGCGTCATGTAAACATTTAAGTTGTCAGGCCTATTGAAGCATCTCAAAAAAAGTGTCAATACATTTCAATACAAATACATGCGGCAATGACGTTATAAACTTTGGAATTATCAATCGCTATAAAGCTTGGATATCTAAACATTTCAATATTATTAGTACAAATAAAAATTTAGGGGTATATTCATCTAGAAGAAAATGCTAATACAAACATTCGAACTAATGCTAGCATTAATCCACCTTCAAGAAATACATAGGAAAAATATATTATTCAAAAAGACTGTATACGATAAAAAGTTTGGACATGTTGCCATATAAAAGATTGGGAATAGAGAATCCGACAATAATATCTTTAATCTCTTATCCAATCTGATCAATACATGTATGGTACTTTTTATTATATAAAAATATATGTTTTTAATTCCCTAGCTCCAACAATAGGTATTATGCAAATATTTATGATCGAAGGACAAACTAATATGTAGTCAACGAATTATCGATTGCTATAGTCCCTCTATGCCTACGGAAGGGACTAATAAGAGGTCTTGAGTTCATGTACTTATGTTCATTAAGTCACTTTTTGAAAAAAAATCATGTAACTTTAGGTTATCACATAACTTTATTGTAAAGTGTATTTCACTTAACTTATAAAATTGAATCACTATAAAGTAAGTGTATGGTTCCCTTTTTAGTTATTTTTTGTATGCAACTTTAATTTATAAAGTTACTTCATTCTAAAAGTAATTCTCAATTATTTTATAAAAGTGGTGTTGTGAGAAATCTCACCCTATGGACATGTTAATCCCCCCTTAGCCGAATTTTCTTCGGCTAAGACAAAATATAGAAAGTGGACACTAACATCCCTTGCTCTTGTCTATACACACATGAAAATGAGAAGAAGGAAAAGGAAATCAGAGTGAACCTTTTTCGAAGGTTGTCCTTGTTTCTCCTTGTTTCTCCAGCATTAGATCCAGTCCTAGCTTGATCATGATCTTTCTGCACTTAGAACGAACGATCTTCCTCTTCTACTACTTGCACAAAGTTAGATGAAATCAAATCTAACTAAATGAAACAAGCATAACTTTCATGTATAAACTAAATGATACATAAGTATGGGAATAGGCCAAGCTTATATTCATGAGAAACAATGGACAACACTTACAATCACCTTGATGTTGAGAAATATTCCTCTAATGATTCTCCTATCCAACCCCTTATTGTATGCTGACAAATGAACTAGAGCTTTGATATGCTTCAGACCTTAACTTCATCTAATCTCCTCCACCCTTGAGAGGCCTTGTTTATATAGAGGCTTGAGAGGTTTAAAACCAAATTATAATATCAAGGGAAGGTTGATATCTTTCCTCCATAAGTTAGGATTGATTACCCGAAAAGGAGAGACTTGAGCTTGTGAGTCATCCCTCGATCATAACCACTATAAGTATGTCGGATATGACCCATAGAATAAGGTGGGATTGATTAAAACCACCCTAATAGGACTGAAACTCTCTATAAACTTGACAGAGGGTGTCAATGACGCTCTCTCCTGGTCTAGCAAGAGGCACCACCCTAGTGGTGATGCTCCCTAATCCATGGCAGGGAGGCGTCATTGCTCAAACTAAGAAAATCAACAAGGGGGAAGATAATGTGTTCGACCTTCAGTAGGTGGATTTTCTTCTCTTTGATAGCTAGGGAACATGGAAATTTTTTTTCCATGGTGTCGAGGATGTGCAACTAAGGTGTGACAATTTCGTGTGTAACATATTTCCCCCCAAAGTGTGAGGTCATAAAAACCCTGATGGTCAAAACACTTTATGATGTGCACCAAGGGGTGCTGGAATAGGAGAGTTGGATGGAAGTTGAAGGTAAACATCAAAAAACATATATATGAATCATCCTGAGGTAGGAATTTCAATGCTCGGTGAAAATTAGACTCGTAGCATGGATGCCGACCAATATAGTGCGGATCTGTGACAACACTAACTAAGGATATGGCCACCAGACATACAACGTGGATCCATTTCCCCATGACTGAAATGAGTCGTAGCAATGAAAAATCACAAAGTGGAGCTACGATATGACAACAACATAGCTACAGACCAATATAAAGTGGATTTATGTGACAATGTATATCAGTAAGATTATTCTCCATCGCAACCTAGGTTGGGCACATAACACTGGTAGATGCCAAAAAGGTTCCCAGTGTCTTCATCCCAATCCCAAACCAATATGATTCTAACCATGTGAATATAGGTGTTGATGTTGAACATGGTAGAAACCACTTGATTACTGATCATTAATGTATATTGTTAACAAGTGAGAGGGAAATCACCAGTGATGTCAATGAATCCCAAGGCACCCTAGTACAATCCAACGAATATGAATCAATGAGATGAAGTCAAGCATTCGACATAATCTTCCGATAAGAGGTCAATGATGTAAACCCACTGTCAAAAGCGAGGAAACATGCCATTGAGGCATGCATGCTCCAAGGTACTAATTGGTTTCTAAGTCTGGATCATGGATAATGTGTTGAAGTCGATAGGAATAAAATCGTCTAAGGAGGGCCATGATGTATCCCTCATCATCGACATGAAAATGATTAGGATAATGATTTGAGATGATAGAGAAAATGTGGAAATACTGACACGGGTATGAAAACAGACGATACTGCAGAGGTTGATTGAAGCTGAGACTTCCCTTGAACATTGCGCGATATGACAAGTGACTTGGTAGCATTGAATCGATGAGGCATAAATCCAAACATAACATGAAGACAACCAAAGGTTCTCTTCGAAGGAGTCCAAAGAGTATGACGACACATAGAATTGATATGACTGGGAGACGAGTAGATTACCCTACTATAAGCATGATGCAAACATGTGCCATGTTCAAGGGTGACTAAGAAAAAATGCCATAATGTTTCAAAAGCTTGACCCACTTCCCAAATCCCCCCCCCCCCATCCAAATAGACGAATACCTCTTTGTTTTTTAATGAGATTGATTAGGATAACTATTGGTTTGCTTCTCTCTTACTTCTTCTTGGGCTGACCCAGGTTCGGATCTCAATAGGTTTCCAACAAAACCCTGAAAAACTATCGTCCCTCTTGGTAAACTAGAAGGAAACGTTGCACATGGGGTGCACATCACAGTCTCACACGAGATAGCTTTAATGGGTAATTTCTACTCAAGTGCTTGTAGTCTAGGAATGAGTGGGGATTTTTTCTTGTGTTATTTCTTCCTTATGCATTATCCTTGTTAATTATTCAATTACTTCTATGATTTATTCATCTTTAAACCTATGCATGCATGCTGATATTTCTAGTTTAACCATTCATTCATAAGCTAATGATCAACAGAAAGTAAGCATTCATTAAAAATCACAAAGAACACAAAGTTTACCTTGGTTCAACCCCTTCTGGGGCTACGTCCACAAACATCTAGCCTATATGCTCTTTTATTTAATCTGCTGCAAATTTTTGCATTGCACGCATTATATATTCAATAATACAATCAATATGAGGGTAAGAACCCTCTGTGAGGTAGTCTAGATCATACCAGGCTCCACAGCCTGTGGCCTAACCCTCAAAGACTACATTATTTTACTCTTCTACAAGATGTTTTCCCTCTACTTTCTTCACCTCTCTTTCTATATTTCTATCTCTCTGTATATATCTATCTATATCCTCTCCTAGACCTCCTAGGTCCTTATTTATACTCCTTTATGGCTTATATCCATTACAATATTTGTCAAAAACCCTAACCCTATCACGATTAGGGTTGCCTGCCTACGTGCCACATTGCTTTTCCTCTTAGATGTTGTTTTTCCTTATTTTTTTGCATGTTTCTTTCTTTGCCAGTTGTTGCTTGCACTCCAAAATTAGGTCTTCTTTTCCAAAGTTAGGTCTTTCCCGAAAACAAATTCTTCTCCAAAAATAGGCCTGCATCGAAAATATACTTCCTTCTCAAAATAGATTTGCGCCCAACAGACCCCCAACACTGACATGTGGCTCGTCCCAAGCCACTTAGGTGGTGTGTGCTCCATGTATAGCCTTTTCCAAGCCGTGAAACTTTCCTTATAATTCTTCCCATTTGGATCTCGCTTGCGCAACTTTCTCTGTGAGCTCCCCTACCTTATGCACAGTCATGTGTTCCCTCGTAGACTCTGTGCTCTTGGCATGATCCTGAACCATCCTTTTCTTCTCCTCCTCCAGTTTCACAATTATTTGCGCTGCTTGTTTCTGGAGGGGTTCTAATTAGGATTGCCTTGCCTGCTTGTTATTCTGCACAATCTTCAATTCTGTCTGTAAGGCCTTCATTTCATGTGCACCCTTCAATCGCTATGTAATGCTCATGGCCTTTTGTCGCTGCTTCAACTCCTGTATTGTAGTACAGATTTAATCCTCTTGTTGGTCTAGTTGTTGGACTCTATAATATTCCTCCAACATCTTCAATAGTTGTGTGGTCCTCTCAAACAATTCTTTAACCTTTTTGGCCTCTCTGTCCATCATTTCTACTTCCAGGGATGCTTGTTGTTCCCTTTCAGTTGTAACTTCAGGAGGAGTGGTTGGTGTTAATTTTTCTCTGAGTTCCTCGATCTCCTTCTTATAACCTTCGAGCGTCTATGCGATGATTTGAATATGTTCTTCAACACTGCTCACAACTACATGCGCACTATCTGGAATTTTTGTGAAGACTTCCTTCAGTTTCTGCTCCAATTTCTCTGTGCGCTGCTTCTCCTCTCGTGTCTCTAATTGGACATGATCTACCACAATTTCCAGTGCCACCTTGCCATCTATGGTGACTCGCAATTCTGACATATCTGCTATGGCTCGTGATTACACTTCCTGTGTGACACTGACTTCTAGCTTGTACAATGCCTTTGTTGGCATTTTAGTCAATACCAATTGTACCCGCGCTAGGTATTTAAGTGACGTCTATGTTGTGGCCTCCTCGAATTGCATCATATATGTTGTTATATGGAAGCTAGGACTTGCTTGTGCTATTATTTGGTTTGCGACTTCGTCATTTTGTGTGGTTCTATCCCTTTCTTTTGTCGCTCTGGGGATCAGTTCTTCCCCCCTATCTTGTATTTGGATTGCTTGTATCCATTCCAGGACCTGCTTAATGTAAGACAACTCATTCCTTATCCTTCCTCTTTAGTTCCTGGCCTCCTCATACTCCTTTGTTGCACGTCTTGCACAATGTTTTTGACTAGATCAACATCATCCTCAATGATTGTGTATTCCGGGATCTATTTGTGGGCCTTGGCCTTCTTGCGTGACCCACCTATATGTATGATTGGCCATTTGGGTGGCCATGTATCTTGCAGAGTGGTTTCCAATGGGGTTTCTAGTTTCATTGTGTCCCCCCTTCCTTGTTCCTCCTGCATGGGGGCATTATCCTTCTTTCCTATATGTTCGCCCTTCTTTGGGGCACTGCCCTTATTTTGTTGCGCTGTCTTTGGACCAGGATTTTCCTGCTGTGTTAGTTTCTTGGTCACGACGCTCCCCTCTGTAGATGTATTGGATGACCCTACTTCCACTTATTTCCCTTTGGGCACGTCCTTGGTGATGATTGGGATCTTCCAATCATCCTTCTAGTCTTTCATTGCCCATTCAAATTCCTCTACATTGATGCATAATCAAAGTTGTAGCCATTCTTTATCTAAATCCATGCACGCTTGGATCCACATGTTGTGTCGTGTAGCCTTAAAGTTGGTTATCCCCTGGTACTGCATGACCAATTCAAGAGTTATTCTCCACGTGTTGGATATATTCTCTTGTATTTCATTGAGATACTAAGCAAAAGTGTTGGCATTACCATTTATCCACTTGGAATTAGAAGTGCTTCCCAACGATGTGTACCATTTTGCACGACATCATCCTATTTTGTCGTAGAAATATGAGTTGGTAGGCTCTTTCCAACCAATTAGAGCTATCAGTATAATGATCAAGGAGTAGTGGAACTCAATTCCCAAGTACTGTGCATCCTTGCAGTCGTCTAGGAATAGATTCAGTAATTATGGGGCCCAATTGAGCATGGTGTCGTTTACACACTATGTTGTTGTTGCGACAACTCCTGCGAGGAACTCCTCCTTGTGACATTTTCGAAGGAGTTTGCATGCCATCAATTTTGTTTCCATCCAGGTGGATGCATCACTGATCCTTTTTATGATAATGTCGCGCGAGCCCCTTTCTGTCACATAAGTTTTCTTCATTTCTTCTGCAAGTTCCTTTTCCTTCGTTTTATCATCCATGTACTACGTGAGCTTCTCTCCATTTGATGACAATCCTGTGATGAATGAAATTAATTCAACATCGATGGAGACAGGTTCGTCCAACCACAAAAATCCTCCACGGAGGACCTCTAGTAACTACTTGACGAACTTGTTCACATCTTTCCCCCTGCCAAAGTGGGTAATCTCCAACAAATTAAGAATCTCTGTGTTTACGAAACCTGCCACCCATTTCTTTGGTTACAACATTGGATCTCCTAACAACCATGTTCCCAGGCTCTCCATATACACCTATTGTGCAAATTCTGGGAATTTGTTGGTGTCAGACACATCGTGGTCTGCATACCATAACCTTTCTATGCATCCCAATAAACTTGGTGTGTCTTTCACCCCATCCGCAATGCGCCGAAAAATGATCGAGGCGTCGGGATGCTTGCGCGAGGACCATGCAATGGGGTGTTTCCCCTTTCTCTGTGTTGGCGCGCTAGATGTCCTAGCCTCTGGTTCTCTTTCTTCCCAACCCAACTCTGGTTTCCCCATGATATCTTTGAGCTGCACTTCCTCCTGCTGCGTGAACCCCACCATAGGTTGTGGCTTTGGCCCGTCATATTTTCTCCTTTCACTATCAATGCCATTTGTTTTGTGGGATGCTTGAGCCCTGGAAGGTTGTTGTGGGTTGGTTTTTGCCAATGGATCATGGCCCCACACACTTTCGTGTGAATCAATGTCCATCTTGACCATCATCGGAGCCTGCCCTTCTTCCTCTACCAGTGTGGAGCTCACTGGTTCGATTTGTGGCGATGAAATTACATCAATATTGATGATTCCATCTGTCTATGTAAATGCTTGTTCTGCCTCTATGGTTTCCTGCGGTGACTTGTGGCTACTGCGTGTTTTTCGTGTTGTTTGGTTAGGTGTGTTGACCTTCGAAGGTGCCATTGTGGGTAGTTCTTCCTTCTCCGGTTGAACTTCGATTGCTACGGTCTCTGAACTCACATATTCACCTCCTGTCTTCGTTCTCCTTAGCTTCACAGGTTTGTAAATTCACAATAAGTTTCATTTGGCCCGCGTTTTAATTATATAGGAGGTGTTGTAAATTCCATGAATTGTATCAGAGATGCTTGTTTGATGGTCATAAATAAATCTTGTCGATCATGCTTCATTAAGTTTCATAAATGCTCAATTCACACCTTTTTACCCCAATGACCGATTTTTTCTTTTTTGATTGTTGGCTCATTTTTCGATGCGCTGCAATTTTTCGGTGTGTCGTATGTTTTTGTTGTGACTTTTACCATGGTGCACTATGTTTTATTCCTGTCAGCCATATGTTGTGCACGATCACTTTTTCGTTTTCTCACATTGATTCCACTATTTGTTGCGCACGCTAGTTCCCAGTATTTCATTACTTTTGTCTTCCTTTTTCTTATTTTTCTACTTTTGTCTTCCTTTTTATGAGTTTCCTTTCCTAACATATACTATGGTATACTATATACATCCCTATCTTACTACGGTGTAATGTTTAAGGGTTAGTAGGTCGAATTTCCATGTACAGTTTCAGTCGACTACCGTTGATCATTCCTTTCAATTATGTTTCTCCCAATTCTTTTATCTGCACATATCCCCCATCTGTGAAAATATTTACTTCATATGGTCCTAGCCAATGCATTCTAAACTTATTGGGGTGTTGCAAAAATAGGCTGCCATAGAGAAGAACTAGGTCTCCCTCCTTAATAATCTTTTTTTAATATGTTTGTCATGCCAGGATTTGTCTCTTGCTTTACTTCCCGGTGAAATCCTGCCAAATTCTTGTCCTCTTCCATTTCGATTAGTTTATTTAAACTCTCTCGTATTTCACCTCTTTCTGTCATGTTGGTAATTTCTACTACACACAGACTGCGTACTAGAAATTTTAATGGCACCACTACTTCCTACCCATACACTAACTTGAATGGTGTTTGTATTGTCAACTTCTTGCATGTGTTCCTAGACACTTGGTGGGAAGTCTAAACTATTTAACCACAACAAAACTTGATATTGCATATTTAGTTAACATACTTAGTCAATTCATGGCTAAACCATGTGAAAATCACTGGAAAACAACAAATGAATTCATTTGACAGTTGAAAAGGTTTGTATATTTTGGTATTGAATATATTAATCATTTGAATTTTGAGTTGACAGATTATTCAAATTCTTATTGGGAGGAGATCCAAATGATATAAAATACACCACTAGATATGCATTTAGTATACGATCTGGAATTGTGTCTTGGAGAAACAAGAAACAACCAATTGTTTCGTTGTCCTCAACTAAAGTAAAGTGTAAATATTGTGCAGTGTTTCCTTTTAAACAATTTGGCTAAGGCTTATTATTGAAGACATGGGAGAAAGGCAAGGAGTACCTACATCTATCAAATGCAATAACTAAAGCTCAATAAAATTGGTAAACAATCCAATTTATTATGCAAGATGAAATCACATTGAGTCTCAACATCACTTTGTGAGAGAAAATATTCAATCACACAAATGATGTTTAGAGGATATATTCATTAAGATTTTCTGAAATGATAAATTTGTAATAAGTAGAGACAATACACCAATGATAATAAATCAAAACCTGAAAAATGCCCCGTTGAAGATAGATCTACCCTTGAAGCAACATTGAAGACCCTGGTTGGATCTTCCCCCTTGTCCAAATAGGGTGGATGGTCTCACCACCAAAGCCAAACTACAGTGAAAGGGTTTTTCCAAAACCCTAACGAAAACATTGGCTCATCAAGCACTCCACAAGAAATAATCCCAAAATATGGCATGGTCAAATGACTTTCTCTCCTCTCGTTTTTAAGGCCCTATGGATCCTTTTAGAGAGGTCTAACTTACCCTTCTCGAAGATTTTAGAAGAGCAATTTATCTAATAAAGTGACTTTATAATGATATTTTGATTAAGTCACTTAAAAATTAAATAATAATTCATTAAATATTAGTTTCCCAATTTGACTTTAGACAACATAATTAAATAATTAATTAAATATCTAATTTTTCTAAGCTCACAAAAAATGGGACATTAAAAATCCTCCCACCCCAAGATTGCTTTTCCTCAAGCAATACCAACTCAATTTGATGCTCCGTTGATTGAGCCTGTCTCAAAGTGATACCTGGGTCCCAAACCTTCCTGGAAAATGTGTATCCTTCGCTCATAGCATGAACCTGCGAGGTGATATCACAAGATCCTTCCTAATTATTCATAATAAAAAAAGAAAACAAAATATGTATGAACTCGATCAACTCCTCGAAATAACACTCTTCCCAACAACCAAACCTATGTAAACCAACAATCCCATCGGTGTCGTCTATCAAGATGTCAACAACTATCATCCCAGGGTCCCATACCAATCTCAAAGAGATGCCATCCTATTGATGTTGCACTATTGTGATCATAATCATTTTCTCATCACACTCTGACTACACTCTCCACTTCTGGAACTCCCTATCATGGAACCTACACAACCCATGCATCTCAACATCCATCAATCTGCGACTATCCTTGATCCCTATGATAAAGTCAAGGACTTTGTCCAGGTCTCCCTAGAGGAAATGCCCTGAAGCTCCACCGTACACCACCATGTGTCAATGAGGACTCTTGTATAATGATTCACACCATCGTTTACTCCTGCATCAACCTGTATCTTGTATGTGTTAATGGACCCAACACTCTACTGATGATGAATAAACATGTATCTCGAAGTGTGTCCATACATGCCATGTATCTGTCCACCCAATCCAAGTATGGGTATATATCCTCGTGACCTAGTCCACAAGGAATGTGCTCAACCATCTCCTCCGCAACTAAGCTCAAAACCTCTAATGATCTCTCCAAAAGAAACGACCCATGATCCAGACAATGCCAACTCGGAGCACAATCTAAACTCTCCTCGAGTACTTACAACTCAAAATTCTCCTCCCTCTCCATATGTGTGGCACACAAGCCCTACGATGTCAATGTTGCCAAAGATGATGGAGTCCCTACTATAAGGGGTGAAGAGCGTGTCATGCTTAGATGATAACGTAGCTCCTAAACCTATCAGTCCTTTTCCTCATTAAACTTGAGAGCAAGGTCCTTGTCCATGAACAACTGTAAGTAATCTGAATTTAGTTGTTCTAGTTCCTCCATGATGATGCACAACTTGGCACTAGTGACTCTACCTACCATCCCACTATGTCAGTCCTCCATCTGGGCCCTCCACACAAGCTCCTCAATGAACCTATATGGGCTCCATCGGTCCTGATCAACACCCGTGTAACCCGATCCTCGGTCACCAACATGCAATTCTCCAAATAGTGCAGTGCTAAAGGCCTCTTCCCTTCCGCATCCAACTGGCTTGAGTTGTCATCTGTAAGAGTGCTCCCCTCATCATCATAGTAAGAATCATAAGTAGGGTATAATGTCCCTCGACCAACCTTGTCAGGGACATGGCACTACTTCAAAACCAAATTGTTCTGAACCCAATTGTAACACACCCCAGTCTTAATCCATTGGGCTATCCATGCTCTATTTGAGCTCACACACACACACACACACACACACACACACACACACACAATGAGAATTTAAATAGAGATAAACATTCTGCTCATACACATATTCATGTGGAAGCGACAATAAGCACATACATGCAATATATACAGGCAATTCTGATAACATTATAACACATGTACAATATACACAACATACAATTAACACATAATTGGTACTTATATTTTTATGATAAGACCACTGAATGTGTGCAGACCTTCCATGAAACTCCTAGACCTATACCATGCTGCTCCAAGATATCAAAAGTGGGTCACCCCCGAGCTTAGACTAAACTCCACCTAGGGAAAAGGAAATCCTAGGCTAGGCTGAGACTATGGAAAGTTGAACAATGCAACAAGAAGGATTCCCTCCAAGGAGCCTACCTATGCCCACAGCTCACAAAATCTCATTCCCCACATGCCTGTCCCACCTCAGGAATATACACCTTCACTCTTCCATAGTCCATCAGTTGCTCCACTTCCCTTCCAGGGATTCAATAACATGTCAGATCAAGAATTCTCAGAGCTCTGTAGCCGCAACTGGACTCCCTCCGAGAGAAATTACTTCCCCAACAACCTCTCTCACCTGGAGAGAGTTTCTCACAGGCCTGACAACTTGCTTCTTCAACCCATGGGCCTGACAACCCGCCTCTTTAAACCACATGCTTGACAACCTGCTTCTTTTTTCCAGCTCTTAAATCAACCAGGAAACCATAGTAGTAAAATCGGGCAAGTCAAGGGACGACTCAACAATTACAGAGGTTCATGATGGAAAAGGGTTCAACAATGTCATAATTGGTTGACTGCGTCCTGCTCAATGCATGAGTGAATGGGTGCGAAGGATGGCCATAATCGGGAGTGAAATCATGAGGAAAGATTATCAGAATGGTGAGAGAGAACCCCCACAACAATGGAATTTTCCACATAAATATGCATGTGTCCTAGATGACACTTGGCTCTCTAGGATATTGTTCCTCTCCACTTGGAGTTCATTCCTCTCCCCAAAGGAATTTAGGATAACAAGGTTTATTCCCAAACTTTAGTAACTTAGGAAATATATTATAATATCCTGTTGGGTTAAGCCCTCAAGCTTAGCCCCTTTTTCCTAGCCTCTCATCCCTCTTCCCTTTCCCTTCCTAGTGGAGCTTAGTCCCCCATAACTCTAACTCTTTCTTCATGGTTGGTCTACATGCAATGATGTATTTTTATTAATGATATGCATAATTACATATACAAAATCATGCTCACTGGCCTTAGCATCCAGGCTCTCCGGCCTAATAAACACATAAGCCTTTCAACTTATAAATACTTGGCTCACCAGCCTATAAACATCATTAAACATCATCACAATTCAACAAGGGCTTGGCCTTGGGGTATTACAATCCCCTCTCCTTATTTATGCATTGTACTCAGTGCATATTTCTTACATAACATCAACAATCTTTCCAAAATCTTAAAAACGATATGGGTATTCTGCCCACATAGCATCTTCATTCCCCCAAGTTACGTCATCAAGACCGTACTAGGTCCATTGGACCTTTACAAGCCTTATGGATCGATTTCAGAGCTGTTTTATTTTTCGGTCCAGAATGTGTATCGAATGCACTTGAAAAGCGCTTTCTTGCTCCACCTGAATCACATTCCAATGAATAACATGATTAGCATCAGGTATATATTTCTTAAGCAATGATACATGGAATACATTATGTATAGATATAGATCCAGGAAATGCAATCATATAATCTACTGGTCCAATCCTCTCTAGGATTTCAAATGGCCCACAATATCTGGATTCCAACTTGGAATAGTTTCCCAACTTTAGGGAACTTCAACTGACCTTCACTTTCAAGAAAACATGATCACCCACTTTAAATTCCTCGTGAGTTTTGTTCTTTTCAGCATAGTTTTTATTCCTGTCTTGGGAAGCCTTTAAATTATGTTTAATCTTCAACATTTTCTCTTCCTTTTCTCCGAGCAACTCTAGCCCAACCACTACTCTATAAGCTGGGTTGTCCAAACTTACTTGTGTGTTGCACTTTCTTTAATAAAGTGCCTCAAATGGGCTCAACTTCAGTCATGTTTGATACCCATTTTTGTAGGTAAATACTACCAAGTGTAGATAATCTTCCCATTCAGATGGTTTTTCCATCACATAAATCCTTATCATATCCTCTATCACTTGGATCACCCTCTTTGTTTTCCCATCAGACTCGATATGATAAGTTGTGTTGAAGTTCATATTTTTTATGAACCCTTTGAATAACCCCTTCTAGAACTTCGAGGTAAACTTTGGGTCTCTATCAGGCAAATTGTCTTGAGTATGCCATGCAAGCGTGTTACTTCCCTCATATAAATATAAAAAACATTGGTTGTCTTGTGAGTAACCTTCATAGGAATGAAATGGCCAGCTTTGGTAAGCTTGTCCACTACCACCATGATTGCATCATGTTTCTTGGTTGTTTTGGGAAATTTGGTGATGAAATCCATTGTCACCACTTCCCACTTCCACTCAGGAATGGGTAATGGCTGCAACAACCCAACTGGGTGTCTATGCTCAGCCTTGACCCTTTGACACTCCAATCATTTAGCAATGTATTTAACAATATCTCTCTTCATGCCTGGCCAATAATATTGGCTCTTGACTGCTGAAATTGTTTTATGATATCCTGGGTGTCGAGCATAAGGTACATTAAGCATCTCTTTTAAAATCGTACTCCTCAATTCATGAGAATTGGGTACATAAATTATGTTCCTGTACAATATAATTCCATCAATTCCCAGTTCATAATCTTAATCTTTCTATTGCATTTTGCCTTGTTGTATTTTTGTTACCAATTCTATGTACTGCAAATCATCTTTTACAACCTCAGAAATTCTTCCTTTAAGATCATTTTGATACATGCTAATGGTTGTATCATGCAGTTCATGCATTCTCATGTTGAGTGCATCAACCACTTTGTTCTCCTTTCCTTTGATGTGCTTAATATCAAAGTCATACTCACAGAGGAATTATAACCATCTGCTCTTCCTAGAATTCAAAGTTGGTTGATCAAACAAACATTTTAGACCGTTATGGTATGTCCTTAGCTCAAACGTGTTTCACACGAGGTAGTGCCTCCACTTCTTCAAATCGTGCACTATGGCTGCCAACTCCAAATCATGAGTGGCATAGAGCCTTTCATGCTCTTTCAATTTTCTGGACTCGAAACATATCACAAATCCGTTCTGACTAAGGACTCCACCAAGTCTTTCTTTGCACACATCTGTGCAAACCATGAAATATTCATTCGCATCAACAATCCTTAAAATTGGAGCGCTGGTTAACAACTGCTACAATTGTTGGAATCTCTTTTCACACTCTGTTGTCCATTGAAACTTCACCCTTTTCCTTTGCAAGGAAGTGATTGGGTGATAAATTCTTGAAAACCCTACAATGAATCTTCTGTAGTATCCACTAGACCCATGAAAGATCTGAATTTTGTCACATTCTTAGGTGTTGTCCACCCTTTAATGGCCTCAATATTTTCAGGGTCCACTGTTGTTCCTTCTTCGGATATGATATGCCCCAAATAGTGAATTTTGTTAAGATAAAATGAGCACTTGCTCAATTTTGCATACAACTGGTGTTTTCTTAGCACTTGTAACACCATCCTCAAATGATTCTCATGTTCTTCTTATGACTTGGAATACACAAGGATGTCTTCCAAAACAACAATGAAAAACTTGTCTAAGTATTACCAGAAAACACCATTCATCAAGAAGATAAAAATAGTTGGTGCATTTGATAACCTAGATGGCACCACTGTGAATTCAAAGTAACCATACCTTGTCCTAAGGTCGATCTTACTGATGTCTTCATCTCTCATCCTTAATTGATGATATCCTGACCTGAGGTCAATCTTTGAGAATATATTTGCATCCTTTAACTGATCAAAGAGATCATCGATCCTTGGAAAATGATACTTGTTCTTTATGGTCACTTTGTTCAATTGTCTAAAATCGATGCACAATCTCAATGTCCCATCTTTCTTCTTCACAAAAATGACTGGGGCACCCCATGGTGACACACTTGGGCCTATATACCCCTTCTTCAACATCTCTTCAATATGCATTTTCAACTCCTTCAACTCTGATGTACTCATTCTATAGGGGGTCTTTGATACTGGAGCTGCTCCAGGTATCAAATTTATAGAGAAATCAATATCTCTCTTTGGGGGTAGTCTTGGTATCTCCTTGAACACATCCTCAAAATATTTCAGGACATAGTGATCCTCCAGATTTGGCAACTTATCCTTAGGTGATTCCTCCATATGAGCTGTAAATAATTGGTATCTCTTCCTATAACACTTCTTTAGTTGCATTTTTGAGATCTCTCAGACAATAACTTCCCTAGCAATTCCTTGGATTGCTCTTGGGTTCCCTTCCTCATCCATGCAATTAAATGCCTTGTTACGACAGTCTAAGACATCGTGGTGTTGGTACAACCAATCCATACCAATTAGACATTCATATGAGCCCAATGGAAGGATGTTCAAATCTGCCTTGGTACTTAGCCCATTCATGTCCACTAAAGCATGATTTAACTAGCTCAACAACTTGTCTATTGATTCCTGTAGCTAGCTGTACCAGCCAAGATTTCTCATGCTTTTTTCTTGGCAAAAGAAATCTATCCACTACCTTAGGATCTATATAGTTATGACTAGCTCCTGAATCTATTAAAATAGTAAAGGCATGGTTATTGATCCTACCTTAAACTTCAATCATGCATGATTATAACTCAACTTGCTTATTGTCCAGGGTTGCATAGATCATAGGTAAGCTTCTGCCCATGTCCTCCACTGTTTATGCTTGCTGTACATTATGGATAACTCTCACTTTGTCATTTTTGTGAGAACAAACTATATACTTGTGGTCTCCTTTACAACCCCAACATTGAATGGGTGTCTGCCTTGGCCTTTTCCCACCAACATCAACCATTATGTGCTCTCTAAAAGATGGTTGTCCTTGAG
>SNQJ01S0008093.1:167242-179589 GCA_010110895.2 Picea sitchensis
AGATTTCTGCCACCTGTACTTCTCCTGAAGTTGATGCCACCCTGTACCGTCAATTAGTTGGTAGCCTCTTATACTTGACTCATACCCGTCCTGATCTTTCCTTTGTTGTTGGTCTTGTTGCCCGATATATGCAAACACCCCATAAAATCCATTGGAAAGAAACTAAAAGGATACTTCTCTATGTTCGTGGTATAGTTCAGTTCGGGATACATTACAGTTCAGGGGGGACTCCTTTATTGGTTGGTTTCACTTATTCAGATTGGGCCGACAACCCTGATGATCGGAAGTCTACTGTAGGTTATGTTTTTAGCCTTGGTTCAGGACCTGTCACTTGGGCCTGTAAGAAACAACCTGCTATTGCACTTTCTTCAACAGAAGAAGAGTACCGAGCAGTGGTAAATGCAAGTCAGGAAGCCCTGTGGCTTCAACAGATCCTTTCAGAGTTTGGATTCCAACACCGGCATCCGACCAGCCTTTGGTGTGACAATCAGAGTGTCATCAAGCTCGCCAAAGACCCAGTTCAACATCAGCGTAGAAAACACATCGAGCTACACATGCACTTCATCAGAAATCTCATTCATGATCAAGTTATTGAAGTGCTCTTTTTCCCTACAGAAGATCAAGTTGCAGACATTTTCACAAAGTCTCTTACGGAAGCTAATGTAAGAGTATAAATAAGTAAGAATGTAATGTAGAAAGAGGAGGAAAAAAATAGAATATAGATCGGAAGGTTAAGTGAAAGTAGTTCTGAGTTTCTTTGTGCCACAAAATGCATATGCAAGGCTCTGTGCTCAATAGAGAAGTTGGCTCTATGCCTTGACCTAGTTTTGGGAAGGAGGATCTGGTGCACAATGTGCAAATCTCCTGGATTATGCGAAGCTTGGCTATGTGGCTTAGTGCACCGGAGCAGATGAATGTAAGAGATTGAAGAATAATAAAGAAGACGAAGCAGTTGATGGACGTAGCCCTACACTGGGGTGAACCACGTATATCTTGTGTCTTTGGTTTTCTTTGTTATTTGTTGGTTATGTTATGAATTTGCTCAGTTCTTTGCTTATTATGTATGTTAGATAAATATGTTGATGCTTAGTTCTTATTTGTGTTAAGAATGAATGAATGTTAGATCTAACTCAATGATATGTGCTAAATGATTGAAGTATCTTTATTGTTGTTGCGCTGATCTATCTTATGGTTTGTTCTGCGATGTTAATGAAGCTAATGAATTAATTCATATCACCTTCTAAGTATTGCTAGAATACCCTACGAAGTGTTATTATCACAGATCTGTGTCCCGGCTTGGTTACAGACACCTGAGTCTTGTAACCCTTCCTTCTTCTACCTCGGGTGAGACTTCGCCTGCTTCACAGGTGTTGCTGAAAGGGCTAGTAGTTAGGGTTTTTTTGGTTTGCTGTTAGATTTGAACCCTGGGTCTACCCCTGTGTCAACAAATTTCTTATTGCGTTGTAAATTTTAAGAGTTAGTAGGTCGACTATCCCTGTACAACTTCAGTCGACTATCATTGACCATTCCTTTTAGTTATGTTCCTCCTAAGTCATTTAGCTGCAAGGATCCCCCATATGTGACAATATTTACTTCATATGTCCCTAGCCAATGCATCCTAAACTTACCAAGATGTTGCAAACAATTGTTGTCATAGAGAAGAACTAGGTCTCCCTCCTTAAAGATTTTATTTTTAATATGTTTGTCATGCCAGGATTTGTCCCTTTCTTTCTGTACTTCCTGGTGAAATCCTACCAGAATCCTATCCTGTTGCTCTGTCAATAACCATGGAAGACTAATATTTTGTTCTCGACCATCACCATTAGAATTTATAATCACACTTCACAATTCGTGATTAGCTTCCTGGATGTCACCACAAATATTTCCAATTATTTCTTTGTCAGTCCTTCCATCTAAGATTCGCCATAACAATTATGTTATATTCTTCCCGATATGCATTGTATCAAACAAATGAACTATTTGTAGGTTCTCGTAGTAGGGAAACCTACTAAATTGTATGGGGTAACTTTTCATTCCTCGTGGAAGCCCATTCGTGCCTTAATGACATTCATGAAACATAAACAAAATCACATTAACACTAATTAATCAATATAGTTAGGTACCGCGCTGAACAAAATTCACTGAAAAAAAATTCATAATATTTATATATATGGTACATAAATAATTTGCATACCTTGACGATTTCTATTATATTCCAACTTCCATAGGTGCGCTGCCATTCTTCGTGGTTTTTTTCCATTCTCTTATTTACCATTGAATTTTTCTTTCTTGGTAGTTCGATAACTATAGTTCTTAGCAAGAAAGTGCCTATACTCATCAAACACTTGATCTCCGGAAATCGTTAAATGACGAGATTTCATCCTAGGACCACAAACTCGACATGAAAATTTACCCTTTGTGTTGTGTTGGTTTTGTCACTTGGGTGAGCAAAACAACAACACTTTCATGTCTAGTTGGGCTTGCTAGACAAGACATAAATTCATGAGTGGGTTAAACAAGCCAAACACATGTAATAAACAAAGAAACAAACTAAAACAACTAAGAAATAAAAGTTAATGCATGAGAAACTTAGAACCATGAATAATCAACCAATGACCAAGATAATTCTACCAATGGACCAACATATTAGTAGGAAAAATACGTTAGAGAAAAAATGAGAACTTATGAGTACCCTCTTCCTCCTTGGGATGGCTCTTGAGTTCCCTAATGGAGAGCTCTTCTTACAATGGAAGCAAAATGGAAAATGGTGAAGCAAATCAATGCCTATTCCCTCAAGAGGTGAGTGGAATGGCCTATTGCAATGATGCTTTAATACTCCACGGAGAAAAAAGGATTCCCAAGGGAGAATTGAGGCAGCATAACAATACTATGAAGATCTTGGTTTCTTAGTGCACCTATGACTCTTATTTATAGCATTTCTTCAAGAAAAAATGTAATTGGTTCTCGGTGTGAACAAGGGGCCTTTTAGAGAACCCTTTGGTCCTTGACCAGCCCCCCATTCGGATTTTGCTCAGATATGGAGGTCAAATCGGGTTGGGAGCTGGTCCATAAGTGGTTGGGGCAGCAACAAGAACCATAAATGCACCGTTCAAAAGAGTGCACGGATTTTCTCGTACACAGTTACGCATTTGGTACATTGTGTGCTCTAAGGGATTTTTTGGCCCGCACACTGTGCATGTGCTTCCTTTGGTGAATTTGCGCATGTCAATTGTTTCCCAATTGTATAGTTTTTTTTTTATTTTGAAATGTATTTTAGTGTTGCAGGTGAACTAATTCTTTTTGACATTGTTGTGTTTCTGTAACCATTTGCATGTGATGTTGCGGATAATATTTCAGTGATAACAGATGCCCCCTTGTGTGTGAGGTTAGGAGCATACGTATAGCTGAAATACACCAATGTTTTATTTACTGAGAGTGCCATTGTAATGAAGAGTGTTGAGAGGAATTACAAGAATGATCCACCTGAGAGAGAGGGGAGATTGTGGGACCCAAACCTTTCTCTAGGGAGAAAAAAGAAAATCTATGTACAAGCGAGGCGGGCATGCCCCATGCTTGTGTCATGTAACCAAAATGTGAGACAGTAACTGAAAGGTAAAATGTGAGATGATAACCAAAATGTTGGTGTAGATAACTGCAATGCCCTCCGGGGCAGTTGATAACGGTAGGTGACAGTTTTGAATGGTGAACGTACTCTGAAGTGAGGCAAGGACGTCTGTAAGAAGTTTCGATGGCTCGTAGGCATTGATGGCCTAACGAATTCAGAGGTCTTTGGCTGATACACAATAACTACAATAGTCGCATAATAAGACCCACCGTAACATGAGAGTTTGAAGAAGTTGAATCTTATGGGGGTCAATGGAATCAGAGAGCAGTGATGATTCTCTCTGTGTCCTCCGACACTCCTCATTGTAAAGGTAATGAGAGTCAAGATATTGTTGCCCTTCTGGAAACTGTGCCGATGTCGAAAGAAAGGGAGACGTGACTCCAAGAATAAAAGGGATTCATGAAATCCACTGAGATGAGATCGGGTACTGATAGGTAACATGAACGAAGTCAAGATGCAGTGAGACTCAAGATTTCCCTTGGTTGGGGAATTGTGAAGGGGAATTGTCATCAACTGTAAAACTGTATCAAGTGTCATGGGGATGACTATATATGGGGTTAAACTGTGCCATAGGATAAAAAAGTGGATAAACTCAGAGATCATGGTACATGGACTTGGGATACTCAGGGTTTATGAATGATGTAGGAATAAAGAGAGAGAGTGGATGCTCCAACCAAGGGCGACATGGGTTTCTTTGCCGGGAAAATAGGGTCATCAAGGGCGATGACAAAAAGTGAAATAACTGATGGAAACAAAGTCTTTTTACAATTACCAAATAAATAAAGAATACTTTGGGATGATTGTATAGATACAAAAATGGGTGCCCCAGTGCAAGATGGCTTGGCTTGTGAGGGCGCAAGTTGCGAAGGAGAAATGGTGGAGGGTGGGGGGCCCCATGGGTGGATTTTTGTATGAGGTAAATGAATGGAGGGGAATCTGCAGATGAGAAAACTGATGGTGGATGAGATGGAGGGCTAATGATACTGCGTGGGTGCAGTCAATAGAACCAAGATGATAGAACCTGGGAGACCATTCGGAAAGCTAGCAATATGATGAGAAGAAGTATGTGGCTTATTCTTGAAAGTGCATAAGACTATCGAGACTCCCATCCCTAGGGGGTGAAATCGGCATGAGTGTCAAGCTGCCAAGGGGAACTATGAATGGGACAACTCATGTGGGGGAGAGTGCTACCGGGTGACAGTACCAAAATGTAACAAAGGTGATGGTACTATAGATTCGGGTGTGAGGACCCTAAAGGTAAATGTCAGAGGGTTTGAATGGGAGATGTAATTGATTTATAGAGGGAATAATTACATTCCAGTGTCAAACATATACCTTAAGGGGCCGTGTCTTTGTGATGACCAAGTACCTGCACACATAAAAACCAAATACCTGACGTGAACAATATATGATGATAAAGAACATATAACAACTATTTGATAATTTTGAACATGAGCATGCATACCTGAATGCGATTGTTGGCACAATGACAGACCCAGGGTTCAACACTTCAAAAACGCACCAAAAAAACCCTAACTACCGGCCCTTTCGACAACACTTGCGAAGCAGATGAAGTCTCACCTGAGGTAGAGGCAGGGGGGGTTGCAGGACTCAAGTTTCTGCAACCTAGCTGGGACACAGATCTGTGATCACAATTCTTTAACATAGAACTTATTAGTTAACATTCATTAGTCCTTAACCCTTTATTCACATCGTAGGTAAAACCCTAATTACAGAACAACACAATATTCAACAAGATCTAAGCATATATGACCATTTAGCACATAGCATCAACATATCTAGAATTCATCCAAGTTATTAAGCACTAAGATACTATATCAGATGCATCTAACATACATAAATATTCAACACTAAGCATAAATCACATTAATGACACAAAGAAATCACAACACATGATATATGTGGTTCACCCCCAGTGTGGGGCTACATCCACCAACTCTTCTTATCTTTATTATCTTCTTTCAATGCACAGAGCCACAATACCAACTCCGCATAGGACAAGAGATCTGAGCGCACCTCTCCAGATCCTCCTTCCCCGAGCTAGGTCACAGCACAAAGCCTTGTTACATAGTCTGCACACCATCTTCTTACAATCACTTGCACTTAACTCTGCAAGTCCTAACACATAGTATGCTCAAAGCCTATATCTCCGCACTAAGCCGATTCTACTAGGTCTCTCCACTACTTTCTTATATCGCATAGATATGTATTTATACATTACAAATGGGGCCTAAACATGGGTAAACCCATGGGATGACATCCCATACCCGTTACATAAACCCTAAACCCAAAAAGTCCACAAAAGGGGGTGAGATCCCGCGATCTCGGCTTCTCCTGGCACTTTGTCTTCGACCATCCTGTCGAATTGCCAAAAATGGTCAAACACGACCAAGGTTCTCTAAAACTTGGTCGAGAGCCAATAGACCCCCAACACTCACCCGTGACTCGTCCAGAGTCACTCTGATCCGGGAAAATATGCTTCTAAGGCCTCGAGCTTGGCTAGAGCTGCTTTGCTAGAGCCTTCTGCTCGACGTACTCCTGAATAAATTTCTCGGTCATCGGTCATTCCAATCATTGTTCCATCATGGTGACTACTTGTTCTAGTTGTCCACCTTGTCCCTCAATCTCTTAAAAAAGTGTGCAGGCTTCATCCTACACTGGTTGTAGCCTCTGGGTTACTTCCATGAATTTACTTTGGATGGCATGGACCTGTTGCTGAACAATGCGTTGTTCCTGGGACCTTTTCATACTCTCGACTGCTGACAGTGGCTTCAGCTGATCTTGTACTGTCGCTTCTTGTTGCTTTGCCTCTTGGATCTATGACTCCAATGTCCTTAGTTCTGGGTCTTCTGCAAGGCGCTCGTAGGTCTGCACACTTCTACTGCTTAATTTATTGCATTCTAAGGCCAATGCCTTGATTCTTTCTACTACACTCTGAGCAGTTTCTTCCCTCTGATCTCGCACTTCCTGCGGAGTGCTTGGCATGGTTTGCAGTTCCAATTCTGCCACTCTTTCTTGAAGTTGCTGAATAGCTTCAACGAGCTTCTCCACTTGACTCTCCACTGTGTCTTCTTCTATATGTGTGAGGCCCGACACAGATCGAAGTGCTCTGGTGACTGCCTCCTTGACTCCCATCTGCTCTGTCAGCAACTGTTCTTTTTCCTTCTGGATTTGCGCTTTATCCTCTGCAAACTTCGCCTAGACATCATCTTTCTCTTGTTGCACAATTCGACGTTGCTCTAGGGATTCTTCTTTTGCTTGCTTTAATGCCTCTGTGGCCTGCTAATTTTCCTCCTGGACCTGACGAAGGTGAGCCTCGGTCGAGTCTGCTAATATGCGTAGCTGGATAGGATCATCTCCTAATTCTATGTCCCCTGCTGACAATGATGCAATAGACACTGAACGGCTCAAATATAGAGCCTACTGTACCCCTTTGAGCTCCGCCTCGATCCTGTCAAACATTTTATCCTGTTTGTATTTGCTTCACTGCAAAATGTTCTCTGAGGTATCTGATACAACGACAATGATGAGGTCAATATCATATATCGTGAGCACAGTCTGAAATGGAGGTTTATTGTCTTTTGACTTCTTTCACGATGAAGGTTTCTGCGGGGAACCCTTTCTTTTCTTGGATGTCTCAACCTTCATGATAGGATCCTTAGGCATTGTTACTTCACCATGTTCTTATTTTTTTTCTTCCCCTTCATTCTCTTCTTTGTCTACTTCGTCACCTCCTTCTCCTTCAAGTGAATCTGGTGTAGTTTCCTTTGATGTCCTGCTCAATTCCTGTACCTCTTCCTTCTTTTTATTCTTGCTACTACTGGGTGCATCATATTCTTCGCGAGTGACCATAGGGCTTCCGATGAGGTCGAGGTTGGGGAGTTCTGCCTGGTCAACTAGTACAAGGAGCTCTACAGGCCATTCCTTGGTTATTTCTTCTATGTCCTCCTCCGTGAGTTTGTAATAGGACTAGAGCTCTTCTTTGTGTTCATCTCCGCGTGCAATGATATAAATGAAATTCCTATCTGCGCAGAACTTCGCAAGTGGCCTGAACCTGTGCAGAGTGTTCGACATCATGCAAGATAAATATTTAATGGCCCTCTTCAGTTGCAGATAATAGGTGTGGAACACCACATTTGACTACCATTGGTTCACCATGTCGCTCAAATACCATAGCATATTGAACTTCGCAGCTAGTGGTTCAGACGACTCAATTTTAGGGAAGGTCGCTCCTTCTGGCATCTCCCAAGCAATGAAAGCAATGAGAATCAACAACCAGCTAAAATGAAACTCGTATCCCTAATCCTGAGCTTCACGACAGTCTTTCTCTAACTGGTTGACGAGGTAGCTCTCCCAGTTCATTTGCATCCCTTCGACGCATTTTCCTGTGAGGTCGACGACAAACCCCGTGATCTGCATTGGCCTGTTCTTCCTGACGAGCTTACAAACTATCAACTGGCAAGCTAGGCGCACTGTGCCATTTTTGATGGAGGCTACCTTGTAGCCCCACTTCCCTTTCTCCACATCGCTGTAGGTTTCTTTTATGCGTTGTGCCAGGGTGCGATTTGCAGCCTTCACTGGGTAAAAATCATGGGGATCTGGTCCTTGCATGCTTAATCCAGTGATCCAATGGATCAATGCCCGATCTATTGTGATGCGCCGATCCAACCACAGGTAACCACCATCGTAGAATTATAGGAGGATTTTAATGCACACGTTAACCTCTTGATGTCTTCCGAAGTGTGGTATCTTCATCACATTAAGAATGGTGGACCTCGCGATATCCATAGTCCATGGCTAGGAGATTATCTTCGAGTTCTTCCCCGTTTTCTTGGTCAAGTAATTGTGTGGTGCGAGCATGCCATAATTCTTGCGGTCTCCTAAGTTGAAGTCACTAATCTTCAATGTCATAATATAGCCTAACTGCAGTCCAACTGCGCGTATCCCCTTTGGGAGGTACGCAGTAATCAGTGTATAGTCGAAGTTCCTTGGGACACTATCATGACTAACCACGCCAGCCAGAGGCGGGATATAGTCTGGCAGGATTGATGGGATGAGCTTTGCATTTGCCAAGTCATTGCAGTGGATCTGAAGTCCGGGGTACAAAGAAAGGCTCACTGCCAAAGCAACCTTCGCCATACAACCTCGAGGCAACGACGCACTCCTTTGCAGAAGTCGCTTCCACCATATCAAAGTCGAGTTTAACCACGCCGCAGAGTTTAGGCAACGGTGCTCCTATGGACATGTATGCGTATCTGTTCTTCTTTGCAACGTAGCGGGGATTGATGATGCCAAACTCCAGACATTTTGAGGACAATGGCGTTCTAGACACCTTCCCCGTAATCAGATTTATGCGGACCTTCTCCACTGTGGAATTCACAGGAAGATGAGTAATCTCCAAAGCGTGCTCCACGGGGTACGTATTCGCGGCAATTAACACAATCTCGTCGCCTTCGTCCCACGCGTTGAGGGAATGGAAGAAATTGAAGCCTGGGACGTTGAACCATTTCATGCCCGACTCGTCGGTTGCATAGCGTGGGATAACGCCCAGCCGAGGGACTTTGGCGGTGTCGCAACCTACGGGAGAGCCCCCTCCCACAATCATGTCCAAGACTTTTATCACAATCTGCGTGTCTGGAAATATGGCATACTGCTTCGTTATCGCAAAATCGTGAACAAACGACGGCTGTAGCATCGACAGGATTCCGACGTTGGGCTCCTTCTCTCCGTTGGCCGACACTCTGAAGTAACTGAGAAACGGACGAATGGGGCCGGAACTGAAGGCGAAGAGCTCTCCCGTGTCGGGATCGATCTTTGGGTGCGCCGTCATGCACATGAATTGTGTCCTCCCGTCGAAGCCATATCTTCCGACGGTTTCCACATCTCCGTGTTGGGTGAGCTTGACTACATATGGCAGATCGGACTCCGCCAGAGCCATCAATTTGCCATTGAAGTATACAACACTGGTATTGGCTAATCCTACGCCGTTGAAGGGATTAAAGAGGCCGAGAGCCACTCTGACAGCGAGGAGGGCTCCCCTGGCCAAGCCGGCGCCCAAGTTATAGAAACCAGAGAAGACGTTGGGCATCACCGGGCGTCCCGCCATTTCTTCTTGCACGAATTTGTGAGTGCGCACAAAGCGACTGCAGAATGTCGCCCGCCCGTCCTTAATTGTGAGCGCGTGCAGCATTCCGTCCCCGTCGAACAGATGGTGGCCGCTTCTGGGCACGTATCTTGGATTCGGTCCGTTGCGGATATAAACGCCGTCGAGGCAATCGAGAAGATTACCCTCTATTTTCAGACACTCAACGGGTGCCATCTCCTCCACTGGAGCAAAGTTGCCAGCCAAAACAAAGCGAGGATCCAGCCAAGGCCTGAGAGGTACTTTTTCCATATAGTTATTGATAAAATCTTCTATGACATTGCATACAACTGCTGCTAAGGACTGTGACATCGGAGGAGAGTTTTCTGGCAGAACGCGCGTGGATTTGAACTCATGAATTTGAAATCCCGTCTTATTGGCATGAACAGGTTTGTTCTTTGATGATTTAATTGGGGGGAGCTTCTGTTCTTCTTCTGTCTTTTGAGAGAATACAACTGTGGGGTGAAATTGGCGAGTAGGGAAGCAGCTGTAAGAAGAAGATGATATTGTAGGAACGTTAAAAATTACAGAAGAAAGCAAATTTGTGCAGGAAGTCGCCATGGATGCAGCAAAGGAGATACTGCAAAACGCCTCTTTGGACAGGAGTCAGCACGGGAGGTTCGACAATAGAGCACTTAATTTATTACTGTGTGTGGCGAATCGACCCCCGGTAAATTATGAGATTTGGATCGGTGAACGTCAACGTGTACGTAATCTCTAACTTGTGGCAGCGGGTAGGCCGATTGGCCTGTGTGGGTTTAAACTCTAGTCCCATCAGTCCTCTGTATATCCTGGGCTGTTGGGTCAGGGTGTGATGGGTAATTAGCAATAATAAATGGTAAAAGAAATGGAATGGTAGGAGTGATATATGAGATTGTTTAATTGTTTTATGTTTTGGTGGAATATGGTTACTTAAATTTATATGAAATTATAATTTAGCATACTGTAAAATCTTTAAACACCTAAATTATATAGAAAGTAATCAAAACATAAAATGTTTAACCTATTTAAAACAGAAAGATTGAAGAACAACTATATTAACGGGAGTTAATATAGTAAAGCACTGTTTCCCTTTCTCTTGCTACAGCGACACAGAGATTGGTGTACAGCTTTGTTGGGATTGTGTTTCATTTTAATACTTGTTTTTCTTAGTGACCATCAAGATACAAGCAATTTTGTCAGGCATTTGACAAGTAATCAGACCGCAAGAATAGGAATGTGTTCATAATCATGATTTCTGTTATTTAAATTGTATTTTTGAATGTAAAAATAAATTCAACATACTGAAAAACCCTTAAACATCCAAATTATACAGAAAGTAACCAAAACATAGAACGTTTAACCTACTTAAAACCAAAAGATAAAAAAACAACTACATTAAGGCGGGGGAGTCAATATAGTAAAGCACTGTTTCCCTCTCTCTTGCTACAGCGACACAGAGATTGGTGTACAGCTTTGTTGGGATTGCGTTTCATTTTAATACTTGTTTTTCGTCGTGACCATCAGGAGACAAACAATTTTGCCAGGATTCGATACGTATCCAGACCGCAAAAATAGGAGTGTGCCCACAATCATGTGCAGGTGTACCCACCTTGTGTGCTCAAGAAGTATAGAATTATATCTGTGTGCGTAAGAAGTATAGAATTGTACAATTAAAAGAGTGTGGAACTCTAGAAGAAACCGGGGCACTTTCAAACAATGGTAAAAGGTCGTTTCACATGTAGAATGTACGAAGTGGATATCGAATTTTTCATCTCAAATTAAGATAATTTTTTATTTATTTTTATTTTCCATCTTGCATTAAGAGTGAAGTGAAAGTCACTCTCTTCTTCTTCAAAAAAGTGGTAACAGTTAAAAATAAATAAAGATTGATGATTCTTTTATAATAATAATAATAATATAATTTTAAGGTGAGTCAAGTATATTAAATTGGTGTATAAGATCTTTTTGTTTGTGGAACAAATGACTCCTCTGATTGTTAAAGTCTATCATTGTTCACCTTTTGAGAGCTTGCGACAATGAGATGGGCTTGGGATACCAAGAATACTTTGTCCAAACTATGCCTCTTCACCTAGAACATACTCATACTCGGTTCTAGGCTATTGACAAGTTACACTCCTACTTTAGTTCAACTCTTTCTTACTTAAAAAATTGTTAACACAATTTAACACTTAGTCTTATTTAAGCATACATCTATGAACAAGAGAACTATAGAACAAAACAAAGACAAACAAAGAAATAATTCAAGCGGCACAAACTGTGCCTAACACCCAGTTAAGTCTTGTTATTGTGAAATGATTACAATGAGCACTAGCAGCTCGGTTTACAATAGGACAGAGTCAAACGAATCACCTCACCTCACCAAGACTCTCACGAACATATCTGTCAGTACAAGACTCTCTGCTGAAACCATCTTTGTAACTTCCTGCAGTGCACCTCAGATGTGCCCACAACCACAAACTTGTTGTTGTTTCGTCTCCTCAAAATTTCACCAAGCTAACACAGATTTCGGTTCTACCTCACACATGCCTCCACAGACCTGAGTTTTCAAACTTCCCC
>SNQJ01S0008093.1:189565-210417 GCA_010110895.2 Picea sitchensis
GTATGATTCCTTGATCACATACATGGGTTTATATTGAGTTTATGCTATCGCTATCACTTTGGTTGGTTTGTGTTGTTTTGATATTGACTGCATAAGAGCACTGGAGCGAAGCGGGAGCAACAAAGACTATAGGAAGCGATTATAAGGTATGTTACTTATTCTTGCCTCTTAGTAAATTCAATATTTAAAACTTAAGGAAAGCGTCCTATTCTGTCCTGTTTTGTTCTAGATCCAGGTGGATCTAGGGAGATCGGTTTGTGTCCGCACTTACGGATTTATCCTAAAACAAGTACCTAGGATGCATTGTTTATACGCATGGTGTGCATGTTGATCCAACCAAGATCCAAGTCATCGATGACTGGCCAGCCCCAACCATGCTCATTCAGCTTCAGAGCTTCTTAGTCCTTGCCAATTTCTATCATAGATTCATGTTGGGATTCTCCCGTATTGCATGGGCCCTAAGTCAAATAACTAGAGGTGGTGGTAAGGAAAAAATTGTGTGGGGTCTATACCAATAGAAAGAGTTCGATGATTTGAAGCAACACTTGTGTTCAAAACCATTTCTCTCATTACCTGACCTGCAACAACCCTTTGAGATCGAGACAAATGCTTCATACTATGTTGTGGGCACAATTATCAGTCAGCACGACCACCCCGTGGACTATCATAGTGATACACTATTAGATGTCATCCGTAAGTACCCTACTTATGACAAAGAAATGTACTCCATTGTGAAATCCTGCTGCCAGTGTAGGAATTACATTCCCAGGAAGGAGACAATCATCCAAACTGATCATAAGTCACTGCAGTTCATGAAGACAGAAGGAAAATTCCAGAATGACCACCATCAGAAGTGGTCCACATATTTGCAACAGTTCCACCTCAACATCAAGTATAAAAAAGGAAGTACCAACTGAGTCATTGATTGCCTCAGCCGACCCCCAGTCGCGACACTCACCACAGTGCTAGAATATGGCGACCATGAGACCTTCGAGTGGCCCCACCTCTATGAGATGGATCCCAAATTTTCCAACACCTACCATATGTTTGGCGCCAACACAGATGTCAATAATTTCCATATTCAGGACGAGTTGTTGTGCCATCTGGGCCATCTATGCGTTCCATCAAGCGAGTGAGAGAAGCTGATTTGGGAATCCCACTACAGTTGGGTGGCAGGAAACTTCGGCGTGGAAACGACAATGAAAATGTTGCAACGACATTTCTACTGACCGAAACTTCGATAGGATGTCAGCAAGTATATCTAGTCTTGGACTTCTTGTGCTATTTCTATACCAACCATCAAGAAACAAAGCCTGTAAACTCCTCTACCTACTCCTGGCAGGTCCTGAGAATCCATCTCAATGGACTATATGTCAAGCCTCCCTTCCACCAGGCGGGGAAATGACTGTGTTTTTGTGGTTGTTGATCGCTTTTCCAAGATGGTGATTTTGGTCCCCTGCAAGAAGAGCATCATGACGGAGGACACTTCCAAGATTTATTTGAACGAGTGTGGGTGCACTTTGGGATCCCATAAACCATTATCTCATATCGATACAAATGGTTCCTCAACGCATTCTGGTCAATCCTTTGGTCACTGTTGGACACCAAGCTCACCAAGTCCACTACCTTCCACCCCAGACAGATGGCCAAGACGAGGTCGTCAACTAGATGATTGTGCACATCTCATGCATGTACAATTCCAAGCACCCTCACACCTGGGATGAGAGTCTTCCCTATGTTAAACATAGCTACAACAAAGGCATACATAGCTCAACCAACCACAACCCCTTTCAGGTGGGGTTGGGATTTCAACCATTGGGTCCCATGGATGTTGCACATACCCCTTGCGGCCACCGAGTAAGACTCGTCGCATTCTCCAACTGCAGCTGACAAAGCCACCCAGTTCATTGAGTGGATCCAACACATCCACCAACATGTTCATGATATTTTATAGAATTTCATTTCCAAGTACAAGCAGTGTCATGATCAACACCGAGTGCCACACCAGTTGCAGGTGGGAGACAAAGTTTGGTTGCACTTGTAGAAAGAACGCCTTACAGGGAATCATCATAAGATTTGTCCACTCCATTATGGGCCTTACATGATTAACAAGGATATGGGTGACAATTCTTTTGAGCTCAGCCTGCCCCCTTCCTTGGCTTGCACCCAATGTTCAATGTGGACCTCCTTTGACCTTATTTTCCACCATTATTGTACACCTAAGAGATAGAAGAACAATTGAAATCAAAATATCTCAACCCTAATTGCATGGAACATGCATCCAATGATCATATCGTGGACACATAGGTCAAGGGCACTCACCAGCAGAGGATCCAACTTTATCGAGTTGTCAAAGTAGGGGAGCTTCTGCACCAAGGCAAGTGGCTCACCCGGGGCCAAATTCAACAGAAATTTCCTCATCTGATGGGGGTACTCAATGAAATGGATACCATTTCTTCCTAAGGAAGGAATATTGATCTAGGTGTATATCGGTGGCCACCCACCTTAAAACAATTTTCTAACAATTTTGGCAATTTACTATTTTTAACAATTTTTAACTTTGGGGGCCAGTTTGAGGGCCTAAGCGACGTTTATTCATGACAAGGAACCTAAATGATATCTAGAGTCTCTCATTTATCCAAATGAATGAATCTCCTCATCAATACCTTTCCAAGGAGTTATCATGTGCCCTAAACGAAGATTGTATGCAAAAGTTATGACCCTGGGAAGTTAATGTACTAACTTATCCCAACGGGGCCCACATGAATTTTGGTGCTTCATCTCCTAGGGTTAGGTTTTTGGATGTCTAGGGTTTTGGCATTCATATTTATTGTAAAAATTCCTTCAAAGCCTCATTATACTCATGTTCTTGCGAATGAGTGTAGCCGTCACATCTCTTCTCAGAGATATGTTGCCACCATTCTAGCAAGCTTGTTTTCAGTCTGCATTTTACAATTTTCAGCATATTTATTATTTAATAGAAGTCAAGGTTTACTGTATCTCGGTTATTTTTCACTGTGTCTCTATGTTAACATTATAAATCTATGGTTTCATTTCGTTCCGCTCATAAATCCGGATCGTGCAATTACTTTCTCTGATCCTATAAGGAACATGTCATGTACATACATCACCAAAATGAGCAGATCAACCTCAACAAATATGAAATATAAGTTGGGATATGCTTCATTTTTGGTGAATCCCATACTATGAAGGTATCCATAAATTCCTTAATTCCATGCTCTTGGTTCCTAATTTAGTCCATGCAAGGCCTTTTTCAAATTGCAAACATGAGACTCCTTCCCATTGATCTCAAACCCTCGAGGTTGCTCTATGTACAATTCTTCCTGAATTATGCCATTAACGAAAGTTGTTTTTACATATTTTTGATGTATCCTCCATCCCATAATGGAGACTAATAACATCACTTCTCTAATGGAAGTATACCTAACGAATAAAGTGAAATTCTCCCCATATCCCACTCCCTCCTTTTGGTATAACTCTCTTGCTACAAACATTGCTTTGTACTTCTCTATGTTTCCATCTACAACATGATTGATCTTGTAGAGAAATCTAGAAATCACCACTAAATTCCCCTCTGGTATTGGAATAATGTCCCATACATCATTCTTCATGATGTATGTGTACTCCTCCACCATGACATCCTTCCATATATGTTGGTCTGCTACCTCTTGATAACTAGAAGGTTCATAATCTATGATGCTACTCATCAATGCCATGTAGTTCGAAAAATTATTCGGAGGTATGCTCTCCCTGAATGTGCTTCTAGGAGCCTCAACATACTCCTAAGTGTCCCTCAATGGATGAGTGAACCATTGAGGTCTCCTGACAGAACTGGAAGGAGCCAATCGAGCCTCCTCCTCACCTGAATGTTGCTTCCATGAACTAGAAGCTACTAGTGACCCAGGATCAGCCTTCAAAGCTTCCTTCTCCTCATCCTCTGTCACTTGAATAGGCTCATGATATTTCCTGGAAGAAAATTCCTCCTTGAACTTTACATCCCTTCTTACAACCATCTTCCTTTGATTTGGAATGAATACCATGTAGGCCTTTGCAGTCTCATTATATCCCACAAACAAACCCTTCCTATTGAAGGGCTCCAACTTGGTTCTCTTCTCTACAGGTACATGAATATAAACTCGAGAAACAAAAATTTGAAAATGACTCACCTTTGGTTTCACACTAGTGAATTCCTCTTATGGTTTCTTATCCTCCAAGATCCTATGCAGACTTCTGTTATGGATGTAGATTGTTGTGTTTCATTCTTTTGCCCAAACAAATATCGGTAAGTCCTAGTCATGACTCATGGCCTTAGAAGCCCCTATGATGGATCAATTCTTCTATTATTCAACTCCATTCTACTATGGTTTGTATGAAATGATCAACTCCCTCTTTATCCCTAACTCCTTGTAGAAACCCTCGAAATCCTTGGAGGTATACTCACCCCCATTTTCTAATCTCAAAACCTTGATCTTCTTCCCTATCTATTTCTCAATAAGAGCTTTGAACTCCCGAAACTTGCTAAAGACTTCATCCTTGGTATTTAAGAAGTAGATCCAAGTTTTGTGAGAGAATTCATCAATGAAAGAAACATAGTAGATGATTCATGTGACCGATACTACTAAGACTGGTCCAAAAACATTTGAATTCACTAGATCTCAGATCCCCTTAGACCTATGCTCATTTCTTGGGAAATCATCCTTGGCATGATTTCCAAGTGTAAACCCTTCACATACACCCTACTACTCAATACTAAAATATGGAATACCCGTGACTATCTCCCTCATAATAGGAAACACCTTGTGATGCAGGTGCCCCATCCTCTTGTTCCACAACTCACACAAATTTTTATTTCTATGAACTAGGGATTGAATAGGTTCACCCTACAAAATATACAAGTTTCCTTCCCTAACCCCTATCACCTATGATACTTCTGGGATAGATTCCTTCATTCTTATAAGCTGGTTTTTGAACTCTATTGCCTAACCCTTATGCTCGATGACCAACACTGAAATCCAGTTTTTCCCGAGACCTGGAAAAAACAAAAAAATGTCAAAGTCTAAAGAGTTACATGACTGGAGTTGTAAGGGAATGGTACTAACTCTTGCTACTGGGTACCTGGAATCATCACCAAGTACACCATAAAATCTTGAGTCCTTCTCTGTTAGAATCGAAAATAACTCTCAAGATGATGTCATATGCCTAGATGCTCCATTGTCCACATACAAAGTGTTCCTCAAAATTGTATTGGTAGAAAGGAAATATACCATTGAGAAATCCTTCTCAAACATAGAGGAAAACTTATTCATCTAAGTTTCAGTTGAGGCTGCTACTTGGTGTTGTTGCTTCCCTTTACCCTTCTTCTTCTCTACACACTATGATGCATAATGGTCATTCTTATGACATAGAAGCACTTGATTTTACTCAAGTCCTTCTTCCTTATTTGTGAAGCTGGCTCCTCACTCTTTCCCTTCCCTTGTTGGGTCCTTTACCTCTATCCTTCTTCGTTTGACCAATTAGGGCATGGTTACTATCACCTCCCCGTCGGTTTCCCTTTGACTCCATTCAAGTTTCTTCCCGGATATAGTCATCCCACAGTCTTTCCCAGGAGGGAAGGTTTTTACGAGCACAAAATCCCTAGATAAATGTTTCCCATTGAGGTGAGAACCCATTTAATTCTGTATTTGCTAGCTCTTTTTCTTCAACCTTCTCACCAATTGTTGCAATCTAGTCATGAATATGTATGACCTTCATCAGGTGACTGGTGATAGTGTCTTATCTCGTCATCTCAATAGATCCAAGTTTGTTGTGCAATATCATATTACTATTGATTTTCTCACTCTGGTAAAGGCCAACTAGGGCATCAAACATCTCCTTCGTCATCTTCTTATCAGATATGTGAGGGATTAGATGATCCTTTATAGCATCCATGTTCATCTGCTTGGATTTCACTTCCTTCTTCTGGTGAGCTGCTAAATCCTGCAGATTTGTCAGTGTAGCAACTAAATCCTTAATGATATCCCAAAGGTCATTCTCTTCTAATAGAAGAGTCACCTTGAATTTCCATGATAGGAAATTCGAGGCACCATCAAATATATCCTTAAACATGAGTCTATTTAGTGCCATTTTTTAGATCAACTGTACAAACTCCCAAAAAATTAGTTTTGAAACCCACTCATTGTTGGTCCTTCTTCCCTATAACTGATTTACCACTACAAATCCTAGAGAATCTCAATGAGAGAAGTAGCTTTGATACCATGTGAATTTTCCAAACCCTAGGTGATTGTTGTCATATGCTTCTTTATTAAATAAATAAGATGTTGAATTTACTCAATAATAGAAAACAAAAATGAGCATGCATCAATCGCATAGATGGTTGGAAAATACAGTAGAAACATAAAATTTGAAATGAAAAATTTGTCCTTCAAATCAACTTATCATTAATGACTAAAAACTTACGAGGACACCTCAAAAATGAAGTTTTCTGTCTATTGAACGAGGAAACCGCAAAACAATTCTGAGAAACCTGTGGTACATCTCTATCCATACGACTATACGATACCGTCCATATGACTTTACAGATCCATACGGTATGTCCATACGATTTTATGGAATTCAATGCATGGATAGACATGCAATCTGCAATCACTATCGGGTTTCTCTTCTCACTACTGCACTGTTTTATCCTTTCCTTGGCCTCTTTGTTCGCCTTTGGACAAAACTGTCTGCGTGAAGAATGAATGTCTATTCACCCTCTACCTTGAATTTCCTTTATACTTTAGCGAAAACCCTAATCTACTAAAACCCTAATCTCTCAGTGAGATTAACAATTGAGATTAGTCTAAATCACTAATGCATTTAAAATGTAGTTTATTAGACTCAACAAGTAATTAAAAGACTTCCACTTTATAAATAAAGTGAATTACAAAATAAATTTGACTTGGATGACTTCACACATGTTTGAAACAAAACCTATGTGGAAGTTCCTGTGTGAGCTACAAACATCAACAAAGAGTACGTTAAAAGGGATTTTTTTTTATTTTTAGAATGACACATTTATGCTTGTTAAACTGGAGGCATATTTCATTGCTAAAAAATAGTTGGTATTTACTGTTGGTTTTAGAAAACATGATCACCAATTTTCCTCCACATGGATGCCTTCCCAACATCATGGGATCTACAAATTTGTTTATAAAGTATTGAAGGATAACAACATTGTCCTATTCATAGTCTAGCTCCAAGGGTTTGTGATCAATCTTGGATCAAACTTAATGAGTAGAATTTGAACATGTCAAGTCTACCCCCACATTAATTTTTTCTATATATTCTGTAAGAATTGGTTGATGTCCTCCTTATTTTCATGGTTAATGGGAAGAAAGATGAATATATAGGTGTTATGAAACCTACATGTCAAGGGAGATTCAATTCCTTACTATTGGGATCACTTCTTGAATGTAGTATGAAAGAAGTTGTTTCACAAGGTCGATTAAATTTATCCATTATGCACCTTTAGAAAGATTTGATCTCTCTTGAACCTCTCTCCTTCAACACGATTAAGGATTATCCAACACATGTGAAAGAAAGAGTTGTAGTTAAATTTGGGAGAATGTGGAAAAGACTTCCCAAAGAAACAATAGAAGATAATAGAATTGATCTTGATGAATATGAAAACATCTTATGATGTTTTCAATTTCACATTTGGGAAAATTGATCTTCAAGGAAAGAATATGTGTTTTTGGATAGTGTGTAAGCGATAAGATAAGATGTGCAAATAAATCGATTTATTTTTAGGACATTGATATTAATAATATTATGTCGATCTATGTGAGTATATAGTGAATGAAATCGATCCATCTCAATAAAATAGATCAATATTAATATTAATAGGTGGTGTCTAAATGTTCTATGTTTTGGTATTTTTGGTCAGAATCTAGTGATATAAATCTACGAAAAAACACAATTTTATGTTTTTTAAATTGCATTTCTGAATGCATAAATGGATTCAGGGTGCTACCCTGGGACACTATGATTATACATAATTAACCACTCAAATATGCAGATTCAATAATTTCTCACCGAATTTCGGGAAAAATTAAACGAACAATCTCCCCGGAAAAGAGCCAAAACATAAAACATTCAAACTATGACAATATTAATATGCTCTCATGTTGATTCACCCCAACACCTTAAATCATAATATCATCCTAAATGAGGTTAGATGTATTTACTAAATATAGTGCACATGAGGTTAGATGCATTTACTAAATATAGTGTACAAGTGGTGAAAAGCATTTAAGACAAGCATAATCGATTGATATATGGGTGTTTATGAGATAACATGGATATGTATAAGTTTTCTCTATTATTCCCCCCACCCCACCCCCATGAGGGTGGGGGTGTGATGCAACGACAACTAGCTGCAACACACACAAAATTACAACACACACCCTAATACATAATACACAACAAAAAAGAAAAACATAAATACTTTTTCGAACTAATAAGGAAATCCAATGGAAACTAAAGCATGAGAAAACCCACGAATTTCAATATCATTCATTTATTAATTCAATGCAGAGAATATATTTTCTATATTACATCGAGCATGGGTTAAAAGACAACCATGAATTGCTGCTTGCGTGGCTAAAAACCACTGCGAAATTGTCCAAAGGGTAATGATTTGTGTGTATGGATTGAGATTCTATTTCACCCTTCCTGCGTGCTCACCCAACCTGGAATATTTCTCTCCAGTCCACCTTCTACGATTTCCTTAATTTGTGGTTCACCAACCCCTTCAAAATTGTGCTCCATTTTTTTTTTTAAACTCCTCCTCGGCTTTGAAATGATTTTCCTTCCCTCCAAGAACGAGTTGTTACCCAAATTGTCTCTCTGTCTTCTGGACCGCTTCAACTTCCTTTCGGCCTCAGGTCACGTTTTGTCCTTTAGCCACAAGTTCTTTTACCTAACGATAGATGTGACTCATCATGAATGCATACCAGCATGGAAAAATCAAATGCGTGAGGCCATAATGTTGCAAATGAAGAAATATTGTGACACTTGTATTCACTATACACAGGAGTTTCAACATATTTTTCAGCACGATTTTTAGCATGACACTTGTAAAATTTCTCTGTATGTGGCAGTTTCAACACGAGTTTCAGAATGACACTTGTAAAATTTATCTATACGTGGTAGTTTCAACACGAGTTTCAACGTGTGCTTCAACAAGAGTTTCAACATAGAAAGAGTAGCTGCAGGAGTAATCACTAGTTCGAATTTACAACAAACTGACTAAATAAAATGGACCACTAACATAGTCCTTATTCGACTTATTTCCTATTTGCAGAATGGAAATATTTTTGGGTGATGCGGATTTCCCGAGCCCAAGGATGCTCATGCATCAGACACCCTTGGTAAGAAAAACATGAGATCCAACTCATGTGAATATCACTGCCGAGGTGAAGATTTATGCACACGTACTAACTGATCTTTAGTCACCCAGGATGCATCCTCTGCCCCTCGATTCTTCCACTTGATCAAATATTCCATGTATTCCTTTCGACGAGTCTTCTTACCAACTCTTATAGAAAGAATTTATTCAATATGATCCTCTGACTTAATTGGTAGGTGTAGTTCCCATTCGTTGAGGGTACCTTCATCCGCTCTTATGTCCCCTTTATGAAAGTCATAGAGGTCAACAAAATTTAATGTAGGAGATATGTGAAACTTCTCGAGAAGTTTCAACCGATAAGCATTATGATAAATATTTTTTCAGAATTCGACATGGAACTATCTTCTTGTATTTGAGTTTATTATATGTGCCACGAGGAAATCACTCCTTCCTCAAGTGAGCCATGAACAACTCACCATATCGAAATACCTTATGTCTCCTATGTTGATCTACTCTTTTTTTACAACTGTCATTGCTAGTCTGCAATTTTTTCTTTACATGTTCTTGTAATTCAAGCATATTTTCCACAAAATCATTCACATCAACTCACTTCTTTCCTTCCAAATCCAACAATGCAACCAAATCTACCACACCTTTTGGCGACCATCCATAAAAAATATGAAATGGACCCTTTCCCGTAGACCTGTTCATCGAATCATTATATGTGAATTCAACTTGGGCTATTGCCAAATCCCATTGAATCAGATTCTCTCCACTTAAACTTCTCAACAAATATCCTAGACTTATGTTCACTACTTATGTCTGATCGTCCATTTGAGCATGATATTCCGAACTATATAAAAAATCTAAGCCTAACTTTTTCCAGAGTGTCCTCCAAAAATGTCTAAGGAATTTGGTATCACGATATGAAGTAATACTCCATGGAAGTCCATGCAATCTAACCACCTCTTGGAAAAACAATGAAGCTACCTCACTATAATCACTAGTCTTTTTACATGCTATGAAGTGTGCCATTTTTGAAAACCTATCAACAACTACCATTGTTTAATCATGCTTTCTTTGAGTCACAGGAAATCCTAAGACAAAATACATACTCATATCCTCCCAAGGTCCTTTGGGTACTGGAAATGGAGTATAGAGTCTCGTGTTTTGAATTTTTCCTTTGGCTAGTTAACAGATCCTACAACCTTCCACACAATTTCGAACATCCTTGTTAAAGCTGGGTCAAAAGTACCTCTCCTTCACCAAGGATACGGTTTTATCAATGCCAAAATGTCCTCCTAAACCACCACTATGAAATTCTTTAATGAGATTCAACCATATGGAACTTATGGTAATAGACAACTGCTGATTTTTAAACAAAAACCCCTCCTGGATATGGTAGTCTAGATATGGTGTTATGTCTAAAATCCAAGGCTTCTTACATGCCTTCCAAGCTTCTGAGAAATCTACATCTTCTTCATACAATGTCTTTAGATAGTTCAAGCTTACCACTTCTACCGACATGATATTGAGTAACTCTATCCTCTGACTTAATGCACCATCTACCTTATTCGACTTCTCGGACCTGTGTTTCATCACAAAAGAATCACTTTGCAAGAATTCTACCCATTTAGTATGCTTTTGATTGAACTTACCTTGGTTGTTAATGTACTGTAGAGATTTGTGATCAATGAACAAGACAAAATCTTTCGACCGTAGATAATGTCACCATTTCTTCAAAGCTTGCACAATATCATAAAATTCCTGATCATAAACAAAATACTTCTTTCTAGACGCGCTCAAATTCTCGCTGAAAAATGAAATGGGTTTGCCCTCTTTACTTATCACTGCTTCAATTGTTGTTCCACTAGCCTCACAATCAACCTGAAACACTTAATTAAAATATGGTAATGCTAATATTGGTTGTGTTGTTACTCTCTTTTTCAATTCTTCCAATGACTTCTATGATGATGCAATCCACTGAAACACTCCCTTCTTCATACATTCTGTAAGAGGCACACATATTTGGCTAAAGTTCCTAATGGATTTTTAGTAATAGCCTACCAATCCATGGAAACTCCTCACATCAAATGTGCATCTTGGTGTTGGCCATTCAAGGATAGCCTTCACTTTCTCAAGATCCATTTTCAGTCCTTCCTTTGAAACCAAAAAACCTAGGTACACTAACTCTCGCTGCATGAATGTACACTTCTTCAGGTTTATCAATAGTTTCTCTTCTTTCAAACACTGTAACACTTCTCTCACATGCTCAACATACTCTGTTCTACTCCTGCTAAAAATCAGTATATCATCCAAATATACAACTACAAACTTACCCAAAAATGGCTTCAATACTTCATTCATCAATATCATGAACGTGCCGGGAGAATTATTTAACTCGAATGGCATTACCAACAATTCAAATAGTCCATATTTCATCTTGAATGTAGTCTTCCATTCGTCACCTTGTTTGATCCGAATCTGGTGATATCCACTCTTCAAATCAATTTTTGTAAAGTACTCCACACCACTCAAACAGTCCATTAGATCATTCATTCTCGACAGTGGAAATCTATACTTGATAGTGATCTTGTTTATAGCATGTGATTCAGTACACATTCGTCATTCCCATGTATTCTTTGGAGTCAACAGTGTTGGTACTGCACAAGGACTTAGGCTTTCTCTAATCAATCCTCTATCAAGCAACTCCTGCACTTGTCTATTCACCTCTTCACTCTTTATTGGAGTCATCCTGTAAGGCGCTTTATTAGGTAAACTTGATCTGGGAATTAAATCAATTTGATGAGAAATACTTCTCATTAGGGGAATCCCTTTGGCAGATCATTAGCAATAATCTCCTTAAATTCATCCAACAACAACTTTATTTATGTAGGTACAACATTTGGATTCTCTACACTTTTCACTTCTTTTAGAATCACTGCTAAGCAAAATGATGATTTTCTTTCTTCTTGTAAAAAATATTTAGCAGAACATAGAATGATTATGTTGCTACTCATGTTTATATCAACACAATTTCTTATCGTTGCTACTGTATCCTCCAGTATTGGTGTTAATTAATATCATTGCCCATCTTTCTTGAACTCATATGTGTTTTCCTTACCATCATGGTGAACTTGTCGATCAAACAACCATGGTATTCCCAACAATATGTGGCATGCATCTATCTAAATCACGTCACATAACACCTGCTCCTGAAAACATCCTATTTGAAAACTCAATAAACATTGTACAGTCACAATCACCAACTGTCCCTTATTCAACCAAGAAACACGATAAGGGATCAGATGGTTCAACCTCGTCAAGTTCAGTTTTTTCATGACTTCAGTGGATACCAAATTCTCTATACTTCCTCCATCTATAATCAGGTTACACCATTTTCCTTGAACCTTACATTTTGTTTTAAAAAAATTATTTCCTTGTTCTAGTTCCTTTGCCTCTTTTTGTTCAGATTTAAGCAACACTCTCCGAAACAACAAATTCTTATCTTGTTTTGCTGAAGAACAATCACATTTTATCCAACTACTGAAGCTTCGTCAACCTGTGTGATTTGTGCATGTGCTTCACCTCTTCTCCCTGAAGTTTTCCTTTCTGGACAATCAGACTTCTTGTGTCCCTCTACACCACAATGATAACAAGTAATTACATATATGCCCTTTCCCCTTCTGAATCCTCTTCCTCTACGAGCTCCATTTCCTCCTCTGCCACCTTGACCATTGACATATTCTTCTTCCTTTTCACCGCCTTTAGCAGTCCCTGCTTTACCTGGTCCTTTAAAACCTCTTCCTCTACCTCTAGGATGTGTTTTCCTCTCAATATTTTATTCTAACTTCAGACAAACTCGATAAGCTTCATCAACAGTGCGGAAATAGTGTGTGCTCATTTCATCTTGAATAAAATACTTCAACCCATTTACATACCTTACAACTCATTGGAATTTTGGTTCTTCGAGTGACAACCTAAAGAACCCTTCAGTGTATTCGTGAACATATGTCTCCCTTTGTATGAGGTTATGGACTTGTCGGAACAAATTCTATTGGTAATCAACACAAATAAATTTCTCTTTAATCTTGGTAACCATCTTCCTCCAAGTTCTTATTTTCTCCAGCTAATTATTCACTCTATCCTTCTGCAACATATCCCACCATAGTGTTGCATGGCCTTTCAGTTTCATAAAAGAAAATATTACCCGATTTGGATCCTGAACATTTTCATACTCGAAGTATCTTTCGATTTCTCCAATCCAGTCAATGAGAACATCAACTTTTAGACTACCATCATAACATGAAACCTCAACCTTTACATTACCCCTATTACTCAAATGCGAAATCAACCTAGATGTTGGGTCTCTTTCATCAATATTATCACTCCATAATTTCCTTGGTTGTGAGAGGTAAACACAGAGGTAACCTTCAAACCAACTTTAGGATTGGAAGCTATCCCTTCCAACCCAGAGAGGGCTCTCTCTTACAAATCAGTCAAGGATTGACTAGTTATGTGAAGTGCAATGGCTAGATATTTTGTAAAAAGGTTTTCAAATCCAACTGTGGTTGGTAGGGTAAAAAGTCAGACCATTGGGCTGATCCCAAATTCTATTCACGCAACCAACTCCAAACCTCAACTGAAATGAAATCCAAATTGTACTGCAAACTGAAAACACTGCTGCAAACTGAAATATGAAGCTGAAAACAATCAATGTTGCAAACCAAACTGCAAACTACTGAATGCTAAAAATATGCTCACTCCCATGAGCTTATTAGCAAACCATTTCCTACCTTAGCATGTTGAATATTTCTGCATCAAGTGATGCAAAAATGCCAATGTAACCAATCAAGCAAGTGGCTACTTACTTGAATTCTGCTCACACTTTCCTTAAGCAGAAAGAAATATCTGGAGAATGGAATCTCAAACTCCAGATGAAACTTATCTCCTTGGTCCAAGAATACAACAAAGTTCTCTTGTTCTGGTGACTGCAACAAACTAACAAAAGAATCCTCAAGAACATGAACACCTACCTTTTCTTGATGATCAAAAAGAAAGGAACATCCTTCAAGTGTAATGGCTAGTTGTTGTTCTTCATTAGACTTCTCATTTTCTGAACCTTGAATGAATTTTCCTGTGTTCTCATTGCTTTTATTATGAAACCCGAAATCATTGACAAAAGAGAAGATAACAATTTGTTTGATAAAATCTTCATTCATATTATCCACGAGTAAATGCTTTGAATACTCATGAAAATCTTTAATTGGAACAACTATATCCCGTATGTTTATTTCCTCATTCAAGTCAACAAGGATATCAATTTGCTTTTTCAAAATCTCAGCATTTATCACTTCAAAGAATGTATAATCCTGAATAATATTTTCATTTTCAAAGGGGATCTAAAACAACCTTTTCTTCCTCATTGGGCACGAGATCTTCATTTAAAGTAAACTTAAGGTTTTTCTGAGACTCATCATAAACAATTTCTTAACAAAATAACATATTTGATTGAATTTGTAGTCTATGATCTTCATTACCTTCAAGTGTTTCGATTTGGAAAGCGTCATATACTAGGTTGTTTCTTTCTTGAAGCTTTATAATATGTGATGTTTGAGTGTCTAGAGTTTCTACACTTGTTTCTTCAGAAAAATGATTTTGATTAATTTGTTCTGGAAACAAAGATTCAGAAAATGAACATTCTGAAGAAACATATGAATGATTATCCTCATACTTTTGATCACAAAAATACTGGAAAGACTGTTGCAAATTTTCATCAACTTCAGAGGATGAAACACAACTGTCATCATTAAAATTCTGCTCGGTTTCATTTTCATCCAAGAGAGAAACTACCATTTCTTCTTGGTGATGAAAAGGGTTCTACAAAGCTTCCAGGATTTATCCATCTATGAACTCTTCATCGCCATAAAAATTTTCCAGGTTTTGAATGAAATTTTCAAAATGATGAAAGTAGTGTTCAACTAGCAACAAAGAAGGATAATGTTCTTTACATTTCTCAAAAAATGCTGCATGAAAATCATGTAATGAATAAAGACTTGCAATCGGTAAATTTCCATACTATTGTTTTTTCTTTTCCTCCAAGGTGGCCATGAACTTTTTCATTAAACAATCCTCATGAAATTGAACCCTTAGCTTACGCACATGTATATGAAACTTGATCAAATGTAGAGAAACATCATATCCTTTTCCATCTTTGAATATGGGCAGATAAGTTTGCCAATCTATGCAAGGCATTTGATTCAGAAACCCATGAATATGAGAACGATTCATAGGAGCATACCTTGTGGCAATTAAATTCATCTTTGGATAGTGGAGTCGACAATGGTACTTTGAATTCTGGATTCAAATGATAGTAGATTCACTAGGTGAAATATGCACAACCTCTTTGTGTTCGACCTCTATTCACCATCAGAAATCGAATCTAATCTTTGTGTTTCTCTCTGAGGGAAAATTTCACCTTCAGTCTCTGGCAACGATGCCAAAATATTATCACTCTGTGAATTGTCTTGGCTGTAGAGGCAAATCATAAAGGTAACCTCAAACTACTTGCAGGTTGGAATCTAACCCTTCCAACCTAAAGATGGATCTCTCACAGATTTTCAATGAAATCAGAGGCTAGGTCTGTAGTGAAAGGCATGGTTATGAGTGTTGTGGTAGGGAAGAGAGAGAAATCCATTGGGCATGGAGTCATAGGCCAAGGTCAATGATGCAGGACACTTGGTTGGTTGAATAATGACTATCCAAAGGCAAGGTAGAAGGTGTTATTTACGCTTACAAGATATCGTTGCAGATGGGAATATGAAGGGGGAAAGTCAGTGATCTACTCAGGGAATCCAATAGAGATGAATCCTAAGACAAATCTCAACATAAAATTGAAGAAGTATTTAAGCACATACACAAAGCATCTGATTTGCTGATGAATTACGTTGTATACACTGAATTAGCATATCATAGAAGGAAATTAATGCTGTAAAATTGTTATTACAAGGAAAACATACATTACAAGGAAAAAACAAAAAAAAAAGCATAAGAACATCGATCACAGGAATCTTTGAAAGCCAAAATCGAGTACTTATGGTCCCCACACTTTCATTAATCTCAGAAAAAAATAAATCTTTACAAACTGCACCAAAGGTTCTTTTCTTTCACTGTGGCCAACCCCTTGCACATTAAAATTCATAAAATATATACCATTTTCTCATTCCTGGACTAAGGGATTCGAGCTCAATCTCTTTTAAAAGATAGAATTCAGTTACATTCAAAATAGGCACAGTTGAAAATTGTTTTCCTGAAAGTAGACACATGTTTTGACTAATTAATTACATCCAAACTATCTAACACATTAAGATTCTAGACCCCTATTATGATGACTTTCTCCTTCTAGAGTCGAGGAGATGAGTTGGCATAGCTGGTGGCATGTAGATGTTGAGTTGGAAGTGATATGTTGCCATGTCACAGYTGCGCAGCCTGCAAATGCAACTCKCTAMGCAACTGTGAGCTTCAACACTACTTGTGTAGCGTGTTTGCGCAGCWAAAACTCCATTTCACCCTTTCTTCACTTATCTGACTTGTGCATGGTATCTGGAGGCCATCCAATCTCATCTTCACTTGTAGAAACATAGTGCTAAACTCTGAAGAAGTTTTTCTTCCTTCAAAACATTGAGTACTTCAACAAATTCCAAAATGTGTTTCATCAGCACAACAACTTAAAGCACTGTCATTTTTCATGTTGTCAATAGACTCTCCTTCAGTTTTCTCCATTGCATTCCATCAAGGTCATCGAAAGCCTTAGGATCCCACCACCAAAGATCCTGAATAACACAAGTCGAGTGAGCTAGAGTCTTCTCCAGTCCTTCATATATTTTCACTACCAGAATCTTTCACCATTACAGAGCGAGTACTTTCTGTATGCTTCCTTCATTTTTATTTTGAAAATTTTGAACAGGAAGTGATACAACAATATTGACTATGTAGCATTCGCTTCTGTCTATCCACGAATATAATTTGAAATTCGTTGTCCTGGTACTGTTTGCTTCTTTTGTATGGTTTTGAAGGTTCCCTGTTCAACAACAAAATGAGTGACCTGACTTGAAGCTGCTCAACAAGACATTTGTTGTTTCTTCCTCTCCAATGGTCGACCATAGTTCACTGTTCACTGGATTTGTAGCTACAAACCATAGCAAAAGGCGAGGCGCTTTTTATGTCACTGAGAACGGTCCTGCGGATGCTTGATAATCTGCTGTTGGAAATTGGATGAAGAGCCTCAAACACTTGGTGTTTACTTGTGAGCAGGTCGATCCAAATTTGGCACTTGGCGTAGAATCTAACACCTGTCCTTTTCTAACAATTGAGCGATCGAGCCTGTCATGGGCGTTTTTTAATTTTTGCATATATGGGATAAATCCCACAGGCATGAGGAACAAATCATTTTTTGAGTTTATATACATTTATGCGTTTTTTAATTTTTGCACATGCATGAGAACAAATCATTTTTTGAGTTTATATACATTTATGCGTTTTTTAATTTTTGCATATATGAGATAAATCCCTCCCACATGCATGAGGAACAAATCATTTTTATTTTTTGAGTTTATATACATTTATCTTTCACATAGTGTTTTATTTGTCCTTCCAAGCAGAATTATAGTAATGAGTTTGACATTAATCTCATTGATTTTAATAATTTGACTATAAATTTAAATAATTTTGCAAAGTATAACATTATTACATTGTTTTTTTTTTTGTTTTTTGTTTTTAAATTAAACTATTTTTAAAAATCATGATGAATGCAAAACTTGAACCTTATTGCAAAGGTGCCAGCAAACATTTAATTTAGTCTTTAAAAATTAAAGTTAAAAATTTTGTACCACTTAAATATATTGGCTTTGCGCGTGGATATATACACTTGTCTCTCAATTCTGCAGAGGAAATGGCGGAGCATAACATGTACACAATAAAAATCTCTTACAATCTTTGACGGATCTTGATATCTCTCTTCTCCATCAACTATTTTCACAAAGAGAATTTTGCCCCGTCTCTTTAATGTGATTTCTGGCAGTGTTATGCAAGTGGTTAAGATAATTTTTCCATGTGGCTGCAATTTTTCCTTCTAACCGTTAATAGTTCACCGCTAATAGTTTGAGAGGGTCCACAAAACAATAATTGCTAGTTTGGGTTGAGCCTTTGGTATCTCATGGATGATATTCGTACTTCTGCTTAGTGCACGACATGAGTAGGTAGGGGTGGTACTCGGAGTAGGGGTGGTGAATTTTACATTTTATTTTGGTGATTGTATCTATCATGTTTTTTAAACTAGCACAATCACTAACTCGTGGTTGAGAACGCCGAAAGGTATCAGTGGTGATGTAGCAAATGGGCGGGGAGTGACCCCAAGCAATCCTCTTGTTATGGGGAGTGACCTCAAGCAATCCTTTGGTTCATAAGAATGGTTATTCATAGCAGGCAAGAAATCACTTTGTATTAGAACATAACCAGGCGAAAAAAATTGGTTTATTTTGGCAAACTTAATATAAGCCCCCAATGCGAGATCATCGCTACATGGTTATTCGAATGCTGCTCCCTTTGCAGCACATCTCATCTTTGTTTCTCAGCATGTGCATATATTCTATGCAAGCTCAATAATATCGACTTATTCCTTGCAGAGACAGTTTGATCTACAATACGAATATAGAGACTATAGTACATTACAATTTACCCTGTTAAAACCAGGCAACCTACAGGCATTTTATTTGCTTTGGCCTCAGCGTTTTATTTCAAGTGGTCCGGTCCTTCGCTAATCCTGCATTTGCTGCACTGAATTCTAAGATTCGACGCCCACCACTGATGAATCTCGTGTGCCCTCTTAAAATCCGGTGCTGGGACCAAACTGATCGTAAGCCTCGCGGAGGGAATGCGATGCAACGCCTTCAACTCTACCCCAACGACAGACAGCACCAATTCGCCGATGGAATTGTGCACCGCAAGGCTCGCAATGCTGTCGGTGACGAGTTACTGCGGCCATCGAATATGAAACGCGCGGACAACTGAGACGCACAGACAACTGAGGAGGAAGTTGAAGTAGTGCCCATTAATAATCCAAACATGGCAATTATATGGTGCTACATACTTAATTTCTTAATATGATTAGGTAAATGTTAAAAAGTAAACAGGTTAACGGATGCATTCAGAAATACAAGGAAGTTATGAAGAGTAAATCACATTCATTGATTTGGGAGGACGACTAAGAATATGCCATCATCTTCAATTATTAGCCATCAGATTAGAATTTTAGATTAAAAGGTCATTAATCATGCCCATTGCCAATAAGTATTTGCCTTTCGGCGTAATTATGAATTTTTAACAATTTTGTTTTATTGCGATGTTGTTACCATTGTTTTTTCTCTTTTTATAGCTATGACTCATAGTGATTTGATATTTATTACTTTACGTTGACTTAACAAAATTTTAATTTTTTCCAAAGATTTTACATAGTAAATTGATTTTATTATTATTTAAAATCATTTTTCTATATCTTATTGGTTGTTGAAAAGATTTGAGCTTTTTCAAAGGTTTCACATTATTAAAAATGTAGTGGATGAAGATTATTAAAATTATTAGTCCCTCCAAAGTTGGTAGCAAGCACACTCCTCGGAGCACGACCGCTCTCCTCAGGACCTTCTTTCTCTCACGGCCTGAAGAACTCAATGGTTCTCCTAATCCCCAATCGGGAATTCTGCACCCCACAGGTTCTACTTCACGCGACCCTCACTTCTCCTTTCGGAGGATCGAAACTTCGCGCTTCGCGAGTTCTCTATGGATCAACCGGGCTCTCGAATCCCCGAGATCCGAGGTATTAGTCAACGCTGATCTTCTCCCACTTGTCGGGACCTCTGCCCTTATCGAAGTCTCGCCACTCGCGAGAACCAACTCCCAAGTTTTCAACCTCCGATACGCGATGCGTCGAGGTGCCGAAATCGCGATCGCGCTTTCTCGCGACTTCGCTACTCGCGAGGTCAACTATCCTCCCTGTCGACTCCCGATAACCGAGACGTCGAACTTCCGATAGCTCGTGTTTCTGTCACATCAACCTGCTGTGGCCCACGCTATCCACGCAACCATCGGGACTTCGCTTCTCGCACTATCGCGACTCCCGATGCCAACTCTCCGACGCTATTTTCACAAGATCCCGATGGCGATCTCTCGAATAATACAACACCCGCTAACTTGTATCAACGCTCTGCCCCTCCTGAGCTGAGAACTTTCCCCGCTTGCACTGCAACTTTCCTGCAACTGGGAGAGATCCAATGAGTTACCGAAACTCGCAGATTCTCCCCGAAGAGTACCAACTGCCCACTCTTCTTCTGGCGAAATCCTCGTACAAGAAGTGTCTCTCTACGAGACTTGTCCGTCAACCTGCGACTCC
>SNQJ01S0008093.1:212059-229201 GCA_010110895.2 Picea sitchensis
AATAAATATTTTTATATTATTTTAAAATAAAAGAGCTTTTGTTATATTATTTTAAAATAAAAAAACTTTTGTTTTGTGCTTTTAAAAACAATTTAAATATATTATTTTAAAATTCAAATAAATAATTTTATATTATTTTAAAATAAATAATCAATATAGATAATTTTGTTTTGTTTTGTTTTTTAACCAAGTTTTTAAAAACAATTAAAATATATTATTTTAAAATTACAATAATTATTATTTATAGATAATTTTGTTTTGTTTTTTGACCAAGTTTTTAAAATAATTAAAATATATTATTTTAAAATTATAATAAATAATTTTATATTATTTTAAAATAAAAAAGCTTTTGTTTTGTTTTTAATCAGAATTTTAAAAACAATTAAATACATTATTTTAAAATTACAATAAATAATTTTATATTATTTTAAAATAAAAGAGCTTTTGTTTTGTATGGCATAAGCAATATAGACCAAATAAAAATTTAACCAAACTTTTAAAAACAATTAAAATATATTATTTTAAAATTTCAACAAATAATTTTAAAATAAATGGTTTTATATTATTTTAAAATAAAAAAGTTTTTGTTTTGTATGGCATAAGCAATATATATAATTTTGGATCACTTCTCTAGGAATTTAGAATTTTGTCGAAGTTAGAATTAGAGCTAGGAATTTAGAATTTTGTCGAAGTTAGAATTTGAGGAATAGAGTCTCGACAAAAACGATTAAGGATAGAATTTTGTAGAAGTTAGAATGTGAGGAATAGAGTCTCGACAAAAACGGTTAAGGACTTGGAGGTTTTGAGTCAAATGGTGCACGATTTTCAAGATGGGAGAAAACAACAAAGGAGCTGGAAGTTTGTGGCAATTTCAAATTTTGAGGCATGATAACACATAATTGATGAGAAAGGGGTGAAAATGTTGCAAGAGTGCTTGAGAAATCAAGGGATCTAATGAACATTAGATGAGGAGTTAGAGAAATTGACGGGATCAATTTGAAGTGATAACAATCACCATTTCGTTGTGGCAATTTCAAATTTTGAGGCAGGATAACACATAATTGACGAGAAAGGGGTGAAAATGTTGCAAGAGCGCTTGAGAAATCAAGGGATCTAACGAACATTAGATGAGGAGTTAGAGAAATTGAGAAATTGACGGGATCAATTTCAAGTGATAACAATCACCATCCCATTGTGTCTATTTCAAATTTTGAGGCAGGATAACACATAATTGATGAGAAAGGGGTGAAAATGTTGCAAGAGCACTTGAGAACTCAAGGGATCTAACGAACATTAGATGAGGAGTTAGAGAAATTGATGGTATCAATTTCAAGTGATAACAATCACCATCCCGTTGTGGCAATTTCAAATTTTGAGGCAGGATAACACATAATTGACGAGAAAGGGGTGAAAATGTTGCAAGAGCGCTTGAGAAATCAAGGGATCTAACGAACATTAGATGAGGAGTTAGAGAAATTGACAGGACCAATTTCAAGTGATAACAATCACCATCTCGTTGTGGCAATTTCAAATTTTGAGGCAGGATAACACATAATTGACGAGAAAGGGGTGAAAATGTTGCAAGAGTGCTTGAGAAATCAAGGGATCTAACGAACATTAGATGAGGAATTAGAGAAATTGACGGGATCAATTTCAACTGATAACAATCACCATCCCGTTCATCTTTGATTTCTTCTTCTGGCTTTGAGTATACTTCATCATCTCCACTCCTACGATTTTCCAATTCCTCTATTCTTCTTCTCAAATTTTTCAGTTCTCGATTTCCTGCACCTCTACTTCCTACTCTTCTCCTTCACGACGACACTCCTCTAAGTTGTAGGTGTCCCACCAACATCCACAGACCTCACATTGGTTATGTAACCCAACTTGACCTTCAACACTCTTTCCGAGCAACCACCACGAATAGGTATTTTGTACCCTGTCTCACAGAAGCAGATTAGATGCTAATCTTAGAGTAGAACTGGGCTCTAATACCAACTGATGCAGAGACATCTGGCTGCAACACACACATAATTACAACACGCACCTTGCTACAGAATACACAACAAAAAATAAAAACATAATTACCTTTTCCAACTAATAAGGAAATCCACTGGAAACTAAAACACCAGAAAACCCACGAATTCCAATACCATTCGTTTATTAATTCAATGCAGATAACATTTTTTTTATATTACATCGATTCTGGGTTAAAATACAACCATGAATTACTGCTTGTGTGGCTGAAAACCACTACGAAATCATCCATAAGGTAATGATCTGCATGTATGGGCTGAAATTCTAATTTGCCCTTGTTTTTTGCTCACCCAACCTAGAATCTTTCTTTCGAGTCCACCTTCTACGATTTCCTTACTTCGTGGTTCACCAACCCCTTCAAAATCGCGCTTCATTTCTTTTTTTAAAACTCCTCCTTAGCTCTTAAATGATTTTCCTTCCCTCCAAGAACGAGCTGTTACCCAAACCGTCTCTCTGTCTTCTAGACTACTTCAACTTCCTTTCAACCTCGGGTCATACTTTGTCCTCAAGTCGCAAGTTTTTTTACTTAACGATAGCTGCGACTCATCATGAATGCATACCATCATAGAAAAATCAAATGTGTGCGGCCACAATGTTGCAAATGAAGAAATATCATGACGCTTGTAAAATTTCACTATACGCGGGAGTTTCAACGTGAGTTTCAACACGAGTTTCAACATGACACTTGTAAAATTTCTCTATACGTGGCAATTTCAACACGAGTTTTGGCATGACACTTGTAAGATTTTTCTATACGTGGCAGTTTCAACACGAGTTTCAACATGTGTTTCAACACAATTTTTCAGCATGAGTTTCAGCATAGCAAGAGTAGTTGCAAGAGTAATCAACAGTTTGAATTTACAACAAACTAACTAAATAAAATGGACCACTAACACAATCCTTATTAAACTTGTTTCCTATTTGCACAACGGAAATATTTTTCAATGAGGTGGAGTGCTTGAGCCCAAGGATGTTGCGGGGTGGGGAAATAATGGTGGGGGTGGGGGAATAATAGAGAAAACTAATAAGTTTTCTCTATTATTCCTCCCACCCCCACTTAGTTTTCTCTATTATTCTCTCCACCCCTACCCTCATGAAAACTTATTAGTTTTTTATACTATTCCCCACTCCCACTTAGTTTTCTTTATTATCTCCCATAGTTTTCACTATTATTTCCCTACCCTATTATTCCCCACCCCCACTTAGTTTTCTTTATTATCCCCATAATTTTCACTATTATTCCTGTACCCCACCCTCATATATGAGAATCTTGTTAAGTTGATTTTTTTTTTTAAACATTATGGTTCACTATTTTAATTATGTAACATATCAAAACTGAAAAAATTAATAACATTTAACATTGACCAATCCAATAAACAAATCCATATATTTTTTTAATTTAAGGGAAAAATTATACTATATACAAAAATCAGTCCAAAACCAATATTTCATATTCTAATATATTTTTTTCCTATAAACTTTATATTCTCATCCATTAGTGTCCAAAAAATAGTGCATAGTAATTTTGATAAAATCTAATAAAATCTTCATGTTTGGATTTTTACAGCTATAAGTATATAATTTTGTAAAACAAAATATTAATAATTTGTTATAATTTTTTTTTTAAGGGGAACACTTGGATATTGAGTCAATTCAAGTCAAAGCAAGGATATTGGCATTTCTTGTATGAATCTCTCACCGCCCACGTGGACGATGGCTGTAATTGACCTTCACGTGTTCATACATTTTTCTTTCCCCAATGCCACTACCTACATACATAGTCAATGTTAGCAAGTCTTTGTTTTATAAAGCAAATTTTTCATCTTTGTATGAAGGCAGGCTTGGAATTTTACGTCTCACATGATATATTTTTGTTTTAAGATGCATTTGACATATTTTTGTTTTAAGATGCATTTGACATGTGGATATAAAATCTATTTGATTCGTCAAATAAAATATTCATTTACTAGGGTATTTGTCATAAATTTTGAGTATTTAGTTTCTTATAGCTATTTTATGTAACCTCTTATAAATACATTGCATTGAACTAATTTGTTGTAGGAGTAAATAAAATAGTAAACTAAATTTAATGTTGCCCTCATACAATGTTAATGGTTAATTGATATGGTGCATGATATATCTAGAATTAAGATGAATTTACACTAGTTTATATATATATATAAACACACCACATGTCAACTCCATATTGAACACAAAAGGAATTACACATCTTGCTCAAAACTTGAGGAAAGGTTTGCACCTCAAGGGATTTAATCCCTCTTGATGCATGATACATCCAAACTTAAGATGAATCTTTATCATCCTAAGCAGCACACCATTAAAATGTTTTAACCATAAGATTTTTTTTTACTTTCAATTGTTATATATAGATATATATTTTTTATATTGAAATGTTTTACTTAAGTTGGACATTGAAACCTTTTATTTATGACTCAAATNAGTTGCTATAAAAATATTTTACTTAAAATAGACATTGGAATAATTTTTTTTTTAAATATTATGTGTAGACTTCATATTCAACATAGAAGGAATTACACATCTTCCTTATATTGAGTTATATAAAGTGTCATTCGTTGTAATAAGATTTTTTTTACTTTATTTGTTATTTATTTATAAAGTTGATATAAAATTATTTTACTTAAAATGGACATTGAAATATTTTATTATATTTATTTGGTTATTGATATATCTTTTTAAATGCCAAGTGTCAACTCCATATTGAATACACAAGAAATTACACATCTCCCCCATATATATAAATCAATATTTCTAAGCATCTTTTGTAAAACTTACCACAAAACATATTAAAGGTTAAATTTGGTCACTGTCTTGTCCATATTTTGCTGAAAAACTTTACAAAAGTTAATATCACTCAACTTTCTAAACAAACAAAATTCAAAATTGTTTTTGGTAATAAAATATTTTAATTGTAAATATAAATGATTGTTTTGAAATATCCATAAGAAAATATTTGCCTCCATATCATTTGGGTGATTTATTTGCCTATAGGCACTTGTGTTCTTGATAAGCAAGGTTATTTATTGATAACCCTCATTGATCAAAACTCCACAAACCTCACGCTACTTGTAGAATTTGAAAAAGAGTTTTTTTATATCCCCACCACTACTGCCCAAAAGGGTCATCTCCTTTAATGTTACTCTCACTTGAATCAAAGCCAAAGTAGGTAGTATTGGCCATGGTCACAACCATCATAATGATTCATGTCAAAGTAATTAATTTGATGCCACATGAATTAATACACATGAATTAATACACAATTTATGGGAAAATGAAGATTTTTGGATCACTTTCAAGTTTAACTTAGACTATTCTATATCAATGGAAAATATATTCATGGCTCTTGAGTGAAATGCCAAAATTTATATGCATGGCTCGTGAGTGAAATGACAAAATTTATATGAGTGAAATGACAAAATTTATATGTAGGAGCTATGGAAATAGTGACAAGTTTTGGATGATGTGTCATTGGCTTCTTCTCATTTAAAATAAATAAGTTTCTTTTACTCGAGAGGTTTACAATATGCTTTCACATGTTATATCCACTATATTTTACAAAACTATCATTTTGTCACTTTCTTGTCAAAACATTTTATTAGTATAATATATTATTAGCAGTTGTCATTTGGGCTCTAGGGACCAGAGTAATTGGTTTGCCATTTTTATATTAGTCCTTCTATGCAATCACTTTTTGTTCTTTTAACCAAAGTTTTGATAAATTTATATTATTTTTTAATTTGTATTTTATTTTTTATTTTAAGTTTGAGGTTTTATTTAGTTTTATATTGAGGAAGGGATAATTTTTTCGAAATATTTCATTTGAAACTTAACAAATGATAATATATTTATTTTGTATTATGGTGTACATCTCTTTAGGTGAATTAATGTTAGCAGTAGTTTATAGACATTAAATTTTCATGCTTTTGTTTATCTTATCTTAAGTTTCATTAATTCTAATTAATTTCAAACATTATATTTGTTGTTGCAGTGTCCAACGACTGTAGCTATATTGTCCAATTGTAGCTTGCATGCAAGACCCACCTCTATGTTTCCTATCTTTCAAGCAGTGTCCATTTCCCTGCAAACATTCTTCCATCCTTCTGTCATTTCCTTTAACCCCTGCAGACATTCTTCCATTTTGTAGATGCAGAATGGAAGCATAAGCTCAAAGTGTCCTCTAGATGCAGTATGGAAGAACAAGAATAAGGTGTAATGACAAGCATAGTTAACAGAAAGAAAAATTAAAGATAAAAAAAAAAATCACACAACCCAACATAAAAAAAAAGTTTCAAAATATTACTTATCGAAACCTTCTTGTTGTTTCTCTTCAAGAGTTTGGAGTCACCACCAACATCTCATTAAGATCTATATCATGTATAGATAAATCAAGAAACCAACCACCATCAATGAGATTTCAATCTCAAATTGATAATTCTAACAATTAGATACCGCTCTTTTTTTTTCCAAATTTTTTTTCTCAAATTTATATAGTGTATAAATTCTTTTACATATAAAGTAGCAGCGAGCTCTGGATAACTTGCACAAGCAATGAAACAAAACAGGTCTAAATTCGGCAAGATCGATGACTCTCGAAAGATCAACAAGAAGGTGACTGATCAAGACCACCAATGACAAAACGTCAATAGCAGATGCAGGACTGTGACAGTACTGTAAAAGGCAGCAGTCTGCATCATTCAAAAATATTTATAGAAGTGATGGGGCTCTCGAAACCTTTTTCACAGTGATAGACGGAGAGCCTCCCAATCACTTCAGTGAGTGCCCTCTTAGAGAGAGCATCAGCAACATTGTTGAGGGAGCGGGGGACGTGGAGAAAACTGATGTCGGAGAAGCGCCGAGTGAGATCTCGCACTTTTTGCATCCAGCCTTCTAAGTGGATGGAGTGGAGCTGACTCTTATTTGTTATCCAGTTAATAATAACACTCGAGTCGCCGTGGAGGTGAATGTGGTCGATACCCCATAAGGTAGCGAGAGTGAGCGTGGCCCATAATCCCATGAGTTCTGCTTTATTATTTGTCCCGGCTCCGCAGTTGATGAACCAATAAGTGCTTCTTGTCGGGTGTGTTTTGAAAGTGCCACCAACACCACAAACCGAGCCACTAGACTGTGTTGCACCGTCAAAGAAGGCATATGTGTGTCCTGCGTCCAGATCAATGACAATATCACTGCGAGGGGAGCTTTTGTCCGAGGTCGGGTGCCAACTGAAAGAGACCAATATCTTATTGATAACCCTCGGCAAGGAGGGTTGGCCATCCTCAAATATCACACGGTTTCTTTCAAGCCATATTTGCCAGCAGATATGCACTGCCAGGCTAGGAGGGGTCGCTTTACGGGAGGACCAGAGGGAAAAANCATTGTTGAGGGAGCGGGGGACGTGGAGAAAACTGATGTCGGAGAAGCGCCGAGTGAGATCTCGCACTTTTTGCATCCAGCCTTCTAAGTGGATGGAGTGGAGCTGACTCTTATTTGTTATCCAGTTAATAATAACACTCGAGTCGCCGTGGAGGTGAATGTGGTCGATACCCCATAAGGTAGCGAGAGTGAGCGTGGCCCATAATCCCATGAGTTCTGCTTTATTATTTGTCCCGGCTCCGCAGTTGATGAACCAATAAGTGCTTCTTGTCGGGTGTGTTTTGAAAGTGCCACCAACACCACAAACCGAGCCACTAGACTGTGTTGCACCGTCAAAGAAGGCATATGTGTGTCCTGCGTCCAGATCAATGACAATATCACTGCGAGGGGAGCTTTTGTCCGAGGTCGGGTGCCAACTGAAAGAGACCAATATCTTATTGATAACCCTCGGCAAGGAGGGTTGGCCATCCTCAAATATCACACGGTTTCTTTCAAGCCATATTTGCCAGCAGATATGCACTGCCAGGCTAGGAGGGGTCGCTTTACGGGAGGACCAGAGGGAAAAACAAAGTGTAATGGAGGGGTCGCACCAAGCAAATGGAAGGGAGAAATGTTTTAACACTCGGGACCAGACCTCAGAGGTGAATGGACAATGGATCAGTAGGTGATTGAGGTCCTCGGGTGCTCTTTTGCAGAGTGAGCAGTAACCCGGCCCCTCCCAACCTCTTCTACGTAGCGCATCCCAAGTGAGGATTCGTTCTTTGCCAACAAGCCAGGAGAAAAGCTTCAATTTGAGGGGCACTTTCCAATTCCAGAGCTGTTTGATCCACGGCTCTTCAACATCAGAGATAATCTGGTTCTGAAAGGTTGTGTAAATGTTTTTCACTGTGATGGCTCCAGAAGCATCACCGCCTGCCCACACTAAGACATCGGGATCAGCAGTTAAAGATACCCCAACACTTTTTAAAGCCGAGGTGTAAAGCGTCCACTCCATGGCCAAAGGATCGCTGAGAGAGAGATCGCTGCTAGACTTCCAAGCATCCGGCAATGGGGTCGCGTGCGGCAAAACTCTGGCCTGAAATAGATTTGTAATGCTCTGTGACTGTAGATGGAGTCTCAGCGCCGGTGAGAGTAAAGAACGCTCCCCCAGCCCAAGAACCATATCCCTGCCAATCAGAATTTCCTTACCCTCGCCCGGTCTCCATCGAAGCCAATGGAGGATAATATGTGAGGAAGCCACCAGGCCTTTCCAGAAAGGAGAGGCACGCTTCAGCTGATGAAAGGGCTTTCGAAGCCAAAGGAGGAGCGGCTTGGAGTCCATGTATTTGTCAATGATGATTTGATGCCAGATACTGTCGTGAGAGACAGCTCTCCAGAAATTGCTAGCCAGGAGGGCCACGTTGAAGGTGGAAAGATTTTTGAGGCCCCAACCCCTAGCACTTCGGGGTTGTGATAGGGTCTTCCAGCTACAGAGATGAAAGCGCTGAGGGTCGGCTTGACCACACCACAGGAAGTTGAAAGCTAATTGACGCAGGGTGGTAAGTATCCTTGAGGGGACCCTCTCCAACATCATCCAGTAAACAGCCAGGCTTTCGAGAACTGATTTCACCAGGATCAGACGCCCTCCCAAAGACAGCCATTTGTTGCACCAGAAGCCGATTTTTTTTTTAAAGGTATCCACTAGCCAACTCCAGTCCTCCGGGGAAGTGCAACCCAGTTTCATTTGGAAGCCTAAGTAAACAAAGCCTTCGCTCAGGTTTTTAAAAGTGAAAGGGATAGAAGCTTTAAGAAGAGCGAGTTCAGAGTCTGTAAGTCCCCAGTAGTGGACTGAGGACTTAGATGGGTTGATAGATAGACCTGACACCGTGCTAAAGCGTTGGAGTACCTCAAGAATAATCTGCCATTCCTCCGGATCAGCAATTGACAATAATAGTACATCATCGACAAACATTAAGTGGGCAATCCTTATGAGTTTTGATACCTTAATACCTGAGATTTGATGCTCGGTGAGGATTTTGGAGAGTAGAATACTAAGGGCTTCCATAATCAAAATAAAGAGGTACGAGGAGAGTGGACATCCCTGTCGAAGTCCCCTTTCACTTCTGAAGTAGGATGTAGGATCCCCATTGATCAACACTGCGATTTTTGCGCTTGTAACACAAGAAAGAGTCTAAGAAATAAACAGTTCTCCGAAACCCACAGCATGGAGAATAAGTCTCAAGAAATCCCAGTCCACGCAGTCAAATGCTTTTTTGAGGTCCAGTTTCATGACCAACGCCTTAAGGTTTTTCTGCTTGATGCTGTGTAAACATTCATGGGCTGCGCCTATTGCATCTTGTATTCTTCTACCTCTCATGAATCCCAGTTGTTGTGCAGAAAGACTCCTCCCGAGATAAGGTTTGATTCTGTTAGAGATTACCTTGGAGATAATCTTGTATATGAGATTGCAGAGGGAGATCGGTCTGTAGTCGTTGAAAGTGCTTGGTCTGTCATCTTTTGGAATCAAGACCAGGAAAGTTGAATTTATACCACCATCAATCTTTCCAGTGACACGGGTGTCCTCCACCATCTGAAGGAGTTCCTCCCCCAACATATCAAAGAAGAAGCAGAAGAATTTAGAAGTCCAGCCGTCTGGGCCTGGGCTTCTCTCAGATTTAAAAAGTGTAAGAATAAGTTTAATCTCAGCGAGTGTGACTGGCTTGTAGAGGGACTCAGCTTCATCTTCGGTGACTAAGCAGGGAAATAGGCTTGAAGTCGAAACTTTATCCATTATATTGTGTGTGCTGGCCTCTTTGAATAGTTGAGTAAAATGAGTGACAACCGCCTCCTTGATGGCCTGTTGTCCGCTAATCTCTTGCCCACTGCTGTTTATAGTGCTGATCCTCTTTTTTTGTCTGTTGAAACTAGCTACATTGTGGAAGAATTTGGAGTTAGAGTCTCCACTCTTAAGCCATGTAGCACGACTCCGGAGCTGCCAAGCTATTTCATCGGAACGTAGAAGGGATGCTCTGTCTGATTCAAGTCGCTTGAGTCTATCTGACTCTGCCAAAGACCAGGCAGAAGTGATAGATTTGTGAGTGAGAAATTTTATATCCGCCTCTAGCGAGAGCAGTAAGGCCTGTTCCTCAACCATTTTGCGGTGAAACCAAGATTTTGTTTTTGTCTTGAGCGCCTTGAGTTTCCACACTAGTCTGCGCTGTGGGTTAACTTCAGTGGTGAAATACGGGTCTGACCAGACCTGGTGTACGAGCTCAATGTAGTCATTTGAAGTGAGCCAGGAATGATTGAACTTGAAAGGAGAAACCCTGGGCTGCTCAGTGAGTTTCAGTTGGAGAAGAACCGGCGCGTGGTCAGACAGGAAGGGGAATTCTACCCAAGAGGTTGTCAGTCCCGAATGTGCTAATAACTCATCAGCCACAATAAAACAATCAAGTCTCCTGGCTATAGCATTTGTGCCAGTCCTACCGTTTCGCCAAGTAGGGGATAAAACGGTCGGTCTGATGTCCATAAGTTTGTTTTTAGAGAAAATTTCTTTGTAATGAGCTCCAGTAGAATTCTGCAGTTGGACGCCTCCCCAGGATTCATCAGCCTCCAGTATGATGTTCAGATCTCCACCGACGATGAGATTGGGCAAAGCGAGGATGCCGCTAGCTTCTAGCTGAGACCAGAAGGTCACTTTCTCCGAGCAGGGTCCGTAGGTGTTAAGTAGTGACAGCTCCAGTCTTGTATCTATGCAGTGGCCTCGTAATAGCAAGCCTCCACACGACAGGGAGGGCTTCAGCACAAAATGACTGGGGTCCCAAGCCACCAACAATCCACCTGAAGTGCCTAAAGAGCTCACCGCCACAGTAAACCAAGTAGGACGGAACTGATGAACAAAATCTCTAGCTTTATTATCGGCTGTGAGGGTCTCTTGCAGAAAGATGAGATCGGGCTTAGTTTTTGAAAGCAATCTACGGAAAGAGGCAGTCTTAAGGGTGCCTCCTATCCCCCGGATGTTCAAAGAGAGCACGATCATTACTTTGATCGAGCTAAGGCCTTCATTGCTCTAAGGGCCTTGCCTTCCATCGTGGGCAAGTCAGTAACAGTCTGTTGTGAGTTTAAGATCTCCTTTTTCTTTCTGGAGCTTCGAGTTTGCAGTGGGGAGGTTTCAGTAGCTATACCTCGTGACCACGCAAAGGTATTTTTCTCCTGAAGTCTAGTGTTGGAGGTGCCAGCATCAGTCTCCAAATGTATGATTTCCTTGCCGCGATAAACAGGAAGATGTGAGCTGGATCCCTGAAAAATCGGGATGGGGGAAGTGGGTCTAAGAGCGGCCAGGCATTCATGCTCTACTTCTTCCGATTGGCTATAGCCTGGAAGTACCTGTGGGTCAGAATCGGTCTGTGATGAGGGGGGATAGATGAGTGGTATCGTGGTCGGAGGGGTAGGTGTAGNGTCGGATGGAAGGGGGGTAGTCTCTGCAGAGGGTAGGGAGGCGAGCCAGTGGTAACTGTTTACGGCCTCTTTATCAGTAGCCGATAGTGTGTGATAGAGGGACGGGCAGAGTTGTTTAAGTTTGTGAATCGGTGAGTCGTTTATCTCTCGGGACGGAGGGTAGGAAGCAGGGTTCGAGTTCAGGTAAGCAAGGGATGGGTCAGCTTCAGGGTACTCAGGTGGGTTGACGTGAAGCTCATCCTCCTCAATACTATCAAGAGAAGACTTACCAGGGCATGATCTTCGGAGGTGGCCCGTTTATCTACATAGGTTGCAGAGGAAAGGGAGACCCAGATAGTCAAGGGGCTGTTGATGAGTTCGACCTCGCCAATCAATATCCAGCTTTTCCGGGAGACCTGCAGTGATGTCGATTGCGACCAGAACCCTTCCCATTTTTCGTGATGAGCTATTTAAGGACTGTTCATCAAGTGATATGAACTGGCCAAGTGCATTGCCAATAGCCCTTAAGGATGCTTCATTCCAGAGATGTAACGGTAGGCCTGGAAGCAGGACCCATAGATGTCTCAGTTGGAAGTAATCTGAGTCAGGGTTGAAGGCTAGTCGCCAACGCTTCAGCATAATACTGCTTCCCCCGTAGGTCCAATAGGAGGAGAGTAATAGGGAAGCATCATCAGGAGATTTGCAGATGAAACAAAGCCATCCTTTTTTAAGGAAGAGAACCTCCGGTGAGTAACCTAGAAGAGGTAACCATGCTGTCTTTATCCACTCCTCCAAAGGCTGTCTGCTTAAGCTCTTGTAGGAAACTCTACCCACCAGTGCGCTAGTGGACATTTTACAGAGATCCTCCAGCCCCACGCCGTCTCCCAGGACTAAACGCTTGGATTTTTTGGAAGCTTTCCACACCTTTCTGCTGTGAGGAGCTGAGGTAGTAGGACAGGAGACGTTTTGTGTGGTTCGTGGAGGATATCGGGAAAGTGGGGGCCTGATAGGGACAAGTAATCCATCGGTATTAGTCAGGGGTGGAGGGACAGGATCAATGGGGGTCGCAGCGGGAACGGAAGACTCAGTAGGGCGAGTTGATAAGTATGTCTGGCGGTTAGAAAGTGAATCCACTAAGTCGAATAAACCTTCCTGTTCCCATATTAGTTCATCCGATGGTTTCATCATTGTGTCTGTCATGACGTCCAAAGAAGACTCGGAGAAGGGAGCGGGGTCCCTCGGAAGAGACAGGGCAGCAGATTCGAGTCAGTGGGAAGAACGACAGCAGGTTCGAGTCAGTGGATAGGGAGCGGCAAAGGGTAAAAGTAAGTTGACAGTATAATCATTGGGTCCGAAGAAATCGGTTCAGTCAGGTAAAAGTAAATCTGTATGTCAATAGCTGGACAAGGGGACAAGGCAGGACCGAAAAAACAATGTTTGCTTCTGTAGGACTGACTGTTGTCCAAGCAAAGGGTCAGATAAAACTCCTGCGCAGTAGATTAGAGCAATCAAAGATAAACAAGAGTCAGACAAAACCGTGGAATAGTCACCCAGTAAAGTTCTGTGCGCTCTAAAGGATAAGAATACTGGTCAGAGAGGGGGCCCGGAGCCCCTGGTTCGCACTCATCGCCTGTAGCACTTGGTTCGCCCGAGGTTCAAATTCGCCCCCCAAAAACTTATTGCTTCACACGGCACCAAGTGATTGATTTAACTTGCACCGCTCTTGCTACATCGACACAACGATTGGTGTACACCTTTGTTAGGATTGTGTTGCATTTTAATACTCATTTTTTCGTCATGAGCATCAAAGAACAAAAAACTTTAGTCGGGCATTCGAGACATATGTATACCACAATAATATAAGTGTGCCCACAATCCTGTGCATGTGTACCCACCTTGTGTGCGTAAAAATTATAGAATTATATCGTCGTACAATTAAAAGAGTGTGGAAGATGAAACCGGGACTCTTTCAAACAATTGTAAAGGTAATTTCACAATTACTTTTTGTTTTGGATAAAGTAGAAAAAGTGGATATTGATTTTTTCATCTCAAATTTAAATAATTGGTTTTTTTAAGAATTTTTGTTTCCCATCTTTTACTCAGAGTGAGTTACAAAAATAGCTCTCTTCAAAATATAGTAAGAAGTTAAAAAACAAGAGAAAAAAAAAAGAAAGATTAAGGATTATTTTATAAAATACATGAAATTAAATGTACATTATTAATGTAATTTTGATATTATAAATGCAATATGTATCTACTTTTGTAAGTTTAACATGCAATTACACTTGTAGGAATACTATTTTCATTTAAAAATGAATAGAAATAGTAACATTTTTTCTCAAGGAAAAAAATTGAAACAATGTCTCAAACCTAATTAAAGATACACGTGGGGTAATACAATAAATAGTTGTTCGATGAATGGATTTTCATTAACTATTATTCATAAATGTGGAAGTGTTTAGTTTCCCCACAAAGTATTTTTTGGAAAAATAAAAACCAAAAAATACTGGTTGTATATTATTAGAAGCAATTCTTCTTGTTATTTGAGATTTAGGGGTTACTTGAAAAAACAACAAATAGAAAAGGATGGTAATAGTGGCTCCACATAATGGTAGAAACATCTTTTTGTTATTCTCCGATTTTTACTAGCATTTTGTTTATGTTGTTTTTTCTTTGTAATCGGTCATGTGATTTTAAGGAGGCCACATTGCTTGTGGTACACATTTTTAGAAATATTTAATGGTTCAAATTAGAACTAGCTTGCATAGATGGAGGTGTGAGGCAAGTAGATGGGAGTACTCAAAGAGGAATGGAGCAATAGAATTTGTTATATGTGCCACAAAGTAATATAGAGTCAATCAAACATCTCTTTTTGTTACATTGAATAATCTTTAATCACATCATAAGGGGATCTATTTTAGAAGTGGGAGATTAGTAAGAGTGTTCCACAACAACCATTTAGAAGAAGTAGTGAGGAAAGCAACAAGAAGGATGCACCACATGATCGAACTACTTCAAAGCAACTCATCAACACCCATTGACATCCCATATAAAGCATCCAAGTTATTAAATAGTTAAAGGAATTTATGTCAAACCTTCCTATAAGGTCTTCACTTAGTGAACCTATCACATAGCACGTGCATTCATGGTATATTAATACCCCTAATTTCACTAGATATTGATAAATATCTCCCAAAATTGTTTTGTTGCACCCCCCCTTTCAATACAGATTTCTGATAAAAAAATGTTATTTTTATTAAATACCCTCTTTTATATCCCACAATACCTATAAACCCCATGATACCCCACATCCTCCCCCAATACCTATGATATCATATTTTTTTTTCCACAATTTTAAACCCCCTTTACAGGTAAACGAGATACATTCCAGTCCCACTCATGTATTGTCATTTCAATTATTTATTTTATTAAATTGAACTCATATTAAGCAAGTACCAATTCCTCAAGTTGTAACACCCCTATCCCATAATTCATTTGATCTCATGGACATTTTAATAAAAAAAAAATTCTTCTTCTTTCTCCTAATGTCCTATTCTCATGGAAGTGGTTTCACTCTTTTTTTTCCCTTCATGACCTATCAAATGGATGGAGTTATTTCATGATAGTTAGTCAACAAGTCATATATTGATGGATGAAGTTATTCTATAACGATTAGTTGACAAGTCATTGATTGAAATGTTTTTTATGTGTGAAACCACCATGTTGGTTGAAGAACATTCCTTAACTTGAATATTAAGACCAAGGAGGTTATCTTGTCTCTTTAAAGGGATAAGGAAACCTTCAAAATTATTTTCCTACACTTTGGATCACCAATGTAATAACTTGAGATGGTCCAAAACATCCCACAAACTTCAAACTTCATTATTGAATGAATGAAATACTAAATTATTCAACTCTTCTACAAGAGTTATTGCAATCAATAGTTTTCCAACCAATTAACTCTTAATACTTAACTAACATCTCTCCCACCTAGAACTCCCAGGTCCTTATTTATACTACTTTATAGGCTTATAGCCGTTACAATCTTTGTCAAAAACTCTAACCCTATCACGGTTAGGATTGTCTTCCTACGCGACACGTTTCTTTTCCTTCTGCATGATGTTTTTCCTTTTTTTTTTTGCATGCTTATTTCTTGCCACCTATTGCGCACGCTCCAAAATTAGGTCGTTCTCTCCAAAATAGGTCTTTCCCAAAATAGTTCTTTCTCCCAAAAATAGGCTTGCACCTAAAATAGACTTCCTTCTCAAAATAGGCTTGCGCCCAACAGGCCCCCAACACTGACATGTGGCTCGTCCCGAGCCACTCAGGTGGTGCGCGCTCCCTGTACAACATTTTCTAAGATGTGGAATTTCTCTGCCAGTTCCTTTCCTTTTTCCTTTACCTGCATAGCTTTTTCTGTTAGTGCCTCAACTATCTATGTTGTTATTTTTTCGTGTAGTAATGTTGCGCTCTCTGAATGTGCCTGTGCCATGCTTGTCTTCTCTTCCTCCGGTTGCATAATCATCTGTGTTTCTTGTTCCTAGAGGGGCTCCAACTGGGCTTGTATTTCTTTCTTATTCGTCTATGTTGTCTTTAACTCTGTCTGCAGAATCTTCATTTCCTGGGTGCCCTTCAAGCACTTGGTAATACTCATGGTTTTCTTCCATTTCTTTAACACTAGTATGGCAGCGCTGCTTTTCTCCTCTTATTGGTCCAACTATTGGACCTTTTCATCTTCTTCCAAGATGGTCCAAATATGTGCAGTTTTGTCGAACAGTTCTGTGTTTTCCCTTACGTCCTTTTCCATATTGACTATCTGGAGTGAAAATTGTTGTTCTCTTTGTTCTCAAACCTCAGGAGGATTTGTAGGATTAGGTTTTTCTTTTAGCTCCTCGATTTCCTTCCTATATCCCTCAATCGTTTGTGAAATGATTTTTATCTTTTCTTATGCACTCCTCTATGGTATGCGGTCGTATACTACTGTTAGCCCTTTCTCTAGATTTTCAGCGCATTCTTTATCCTCCTCTTTCTCCAAGGTCAATTGGTCGCAGGTGATTTGTAACATTTCTGCAACTCCCCTAGCCACGTCCAAGTTAGTGGCATCCGCGCGGGCTCTGTTAGGATATTTAGACACTTAGGAGTTAGTAAGATCTACTTGGTCCATTGTGTCGTTAGGTAAAAGTGTGTTTTCTAGTGTGTTTCTTTAGTATGCATTAGTATGCATTTGTAGTTAGGAAATCTGACGGTCACGATATGTTCCCGACATAGAGTGATCCGACG